>JANZLK020001321.1:112736-123775 GCA_026937615.2 Erythroxylum glaucum
TAGTAATTCTATGATGTTGCCAACATATTGAAATTTCTCAAATTATTCGAAAGTAATAAATGCACACTTATGATGCGATTGAAATTATTAAACTTCTTTGATTTAAAGAAAACATTAGTGGCTTATTTATTCTATTATAAACATGTACCCACCTTGATTTCCTTGCTTAAGGACTTGCTCAAAATGTCTCTACTCTTGCTTCTCTTGCCTCTTTTTATCCCTTTTATACAATAACAAAAATTTCACTCAATAGGGTTTTCAATTGAAAGTCACACAAAGCACAATCACTAAAATTGGTGCTAGGATACTTAAACCCATACATTTTCTAAATTCCATGAACTAAAATCCTTCCAAAAATCCAAAAGATTCGAAATGATCTTACCTTGATTCTTCACCAAATGAAGAGATCTTTGGCTCAAATGGAAGTTCTTCTCTTCCTCTACCTTTTTCTCTTCTTGAACCACTTCAAAATCTCTCTCAAAAGCTAAGAAATGGAAAAAACCCTATCTCAACTCTCTTCTTTTCTTTCAACCATTGAAATCTCTCTTCTTTCTCTCTTTGATTTCTTATTTCTCTTCTTTCTCTCCTATTTTTGTTTTACCCCTTCTTAAAATAGCAAGCCAACCTTTGTTCTTCCATTTCTACCCTTATTGAGTCCAAAAAGTCCATTTTACCCTTCCTTAAAGCTTAGGTCCCTTTAACCTTAAGTGTCTTGCCAAAAACACCCTTGAACAATCTTATAACCTTAACACTTTAATTAAATCAACCTACATCATATAGTCTTTCTAACATCAACATAATAATTAACTTTACAAACTTTCATAAAGACCTTATAATTAATGTAAATCATACTTATTCATCAAGAAAAAATTTTGGGGGCCAACAGAAGAATCATAGTTAGGAAGATAACCCAACAGTAGCATTAATTGACACCTGTAGTTCCATAGTCACCAGTTAGATGCCATCCAAGCTGAAAGATCTATGGAGTTTCATAATACCATGCATAGTTGGTGAATTTGAATTCACAAAGAGCCTTTGTGATATAAGAGCAAGTATTAATCTTATGCCCTTTTCGATATTCAAAACATTAGGACTTAATGAGGTTAAGCTAACTTTAATGCTAGTTTAGTTGGCTGTTCAATTTATTAACAGGCCATTTGGAGCGGTGGAAGACGTTTTGACACAAAAGAATAAGCTCATTATTCTAGTGGACTTTGTGGTTCTTAACTTTGAAGAGGATAAGAACTGTCCACTCATTCCTGAGTGACCTTTCATGAACACAGGAAAACCATTAATCAACATTCATAAAGGAAAACAAACACTTCGGATTGGTGAAAATCAAGTGGAATTTAACATGAATAAGGATTTAAAGAATCCTAAAGAAAGCAGTGCGTATATGAAATTTGATATCATGGATAAAAGTATACAAGAACAAGTAGAGAATTGAGTTTTAGATGTGAAATCAATAGAAGTGGAAATGGACAATGAAGTTGAGAGGGCAAACAAGGTTGAGTTTAAAGGAATGAATGAGATGGAGAAGTTCGGTTTTCCAACTCATCAAAACATATTAGTTCAAACCAAAGCACCCATACCACCCTCCATAGAAAAACCACCCACTTTAGAGCTTAAACCTTTACCTACACATCTTAGATATATCTTCTCAAGTGAAGGTCAAACTTTGCCTATCATCGTTTCTAATCAACTAGATGGGAAACAAAAGAGTAAGGTGGTAGCAATTGTCAAGAAGTGGATGAAGGGCATAGGATGGAAAATTTCCAACATTCGAGGACTAAGTCTAAATATTTGTATGCATCAAATAAACCTCAAAGAAGGATATAGAGCGGTGATAGAATGTCAACATAGATTAAACCCTCAACTGAAAGAAGTGGTCAAGAAAAAAGTAGAAGAACTATTAGATACAGGGATAATTTATCCTATATTCGATAGTGAATGGGTTAGCCTGGTACAATGTGTACCAAAGAAGGTTGGAATGACTGTAATGGAGAATGAAAATAGATAATTAATTTCAACAAGAACAGTTACTGGATGGAGAGCGTGCATAGATTATCACAAACTTAACAAAGTGACTAAAAAAGATCATTTCCCTTTTTCGTTCATAGATCAAATGATAGAAAGAGTGGTTGGTCACTCATTCTACTGCTTTTTAAATGGTTACTCGTGGTACAATTAAATTCATCTACCCCGAGGATCAAGAAAAAATCACATTCACACGTATTTATGGTACCTTTATATATAGACAGATGCCTTTCGGATTATGCGATGCCCTAGCTACATTTCAAAGATGTATGCTATCTATCTTCACAGATATGATCAAGGATACAATGGAGGTTTTCATGGATGATTTTAAGTTTTTGGAGAATCTTTTGAGATGTGTCTAACCAATTTGGACAGGGTACTCCAAAGATGTGAAAAATCACATTTAGTGCTAAATTGGGAGAAGTGCCACTTTATGAGGTAGGAGGGGATATGTTAGTAGTGTGCCCTAGGCCAATGGACATATGTGTTTATTTATACTAACATTATGGCTTATTAATAAGATATTATGAGGTATTCTTTTATATATGCATGTATATCGTTTATGTAATGTGATTAATATTCCATGAATAGTATTGGACCGACCCACATAGAGAACATTACATGGTTTCATGTCATTAGTGATTCTCAATATGGTTTGACTTTAGTCCTCTGACCTGAAGTCATCATGGTTCCCTACATGAGGAATTTAGTGTTTTGATATTAGACTAAGTTATCTTTAACCGGATAACAAATAGTCTTATGTTGGACATTAAATAAATCATGCGGAGGGATGTGAATGATGTAGATGGGATTTGTACCTCTCTTAAATGAGAGAGGGGTTGATTCATAAAAAATGGATATGAATATGGATAGAGCAATACCCGAACCGAACCCTACCCATTGCCATCCCTAGTTAAAGGTAATCCCTTAAGCTATTTTCCACCCTTTAGGATAGTGATATCAAATGGGCAAAGTCTTTAGATCTACACCTATTATCGTTAAATTGTGATATAAATCTGGTAGTTAACTACTGGAAGGCAACTATTAAAGTAGGAACTAAGGTTTAGAATTATGATCATGTTGTGTCGGTTAGAGTGGAGGAAAATGCTTTGCATTTTATGACAATGAATATGACATTTAGATTTGTAAGTTTTCTATATTAGTGCATATGATGGACAAGGATGGGTATGCCATTATAAGCATCTAGGGTCTTAAACATTATTAGTAATGGTTTTTCCAAGACATCAGGTATCAATCAGCTAGTAGCTATCAAAATTTATCCCTATATGCCTTATTTTAACAATACTCATGTTAGGGTATGGATGGGGGTCCTCTTTGACAATGGTTATAAGGCGTGATTTTGTGGCCTCTTTTGAATCTGCTACATCCCTTATAGTTATTGCTTGATTTGTTCATGTAACATCATGATTTTAGCCGTTTGATCAATGTGTTGCTCATTAGTTCAATGGATTTTAGTGGTGGTGGTTGTTGCTATAACATTGACAGATGGATTGCTTCTATAAGTATTCGTTATTCTTTCTCAATGTGATAATAAATAAGTTTTTTTTAGATTTTCTCAAGTGGGAATATAAAAAAATTTCTTGGAGTTTTTTATAGATGACATCAACTATTGTAGAATGCATTTGAAGTAGGCTTATTGGGCTTGTAAAAACAACTACTCATATACTAGGGTGTTCCTAAAAACGACACGTTAATGCTATAGTTACTAAAAGCTAAAGGATGCTTAGTATGTAGAAAAATATCTAATTAAATTTTATGATAATGCTTATGAAATCTAACTTAAGGTGTTTGCCTTTTATTGGCAATCCTCTAACAAGTTTAGTTGGACTTTAACTATCCTTAGTAATGTTGGATCCAACTTCTAGTAGGTAATTGGTCTTTATATATGACTCTACTTCATATGGAAATGAATCCTATCTTGACAGAACTTATCATTTTTCAAATAATTGGGCCTCTTATACATGCCTAAAGGCCATAGGACTAAAGAAGAACAATAAGTTGTTCTAAATAAATCAAACATACGCCATAAAAATTTTAAGGGTGTATAAAAAAGGAAAAGACCTGCCAATTTTCACGATGCAAACGATTCGTCTCCCGCGCCAACTATGCGACGACTTGGAAAAAATCATGCGATATTTTATATGGGGTTCGACGAATGAACACCTTAAAATGCATCTAGTTAAATGGGAATCAGTGTGTAAGCCTAAAGCTGCAGGAGGTGTTAGAAGTGCCTAACTCACCCTTAAAAGCTAGCTCAAGAGAGAGAGGTTTGGACATTATTATAAATTATTAAATGCTTTTATAGTTGTCCGATGTGGGATTCCTGACACACCCCCCTCATTCCAGAGCAGCACTGGACATCTAATGGACATAACCAGGCACCGCCCCAAACTATCGAGACAAACTGGCTCTGATACCATGTTAGAAGTGCCTAATTCACCCCCAAAAGCTAGCTCAAGAGGGGAGGTTTGCATACTATTATAAATTGTTAAATGCTTTCATAGTTGTCCGATGTAGGATTCCTGGTACAACCCCCTCAGTCCAGAGCAGGACTGGACATCTGATGGACACATTGGGCAAAGGGACATAACTGGGCACCGCCCTAAACCATCGAGACAAATTAACTCTGATACCATGTTAGAAGTGCCTAACTATACCATGTTAAAAGTGTCTAACTCACCCCCAAAAGCTAGCTTTGCACATTTAGAAAAGTCTATTTGAAAACAACAAAAATACAACACATTAGAATTTCTTAGTGGTGGTGCTGGGTTCATCACTGTGCTTGAAAGTTGTAAAGCTTCAACCAACAAGCTTAACAATCTACTGCCTTTACAAAGGGTGTCTCAGGTTTCAAAAACCACTTGAGTACAGAAAGCCCAACATCTCCACTCATCTCCGGATGGAATTGAACTGCATAAACATTACCCTTTCTGACAGATGCTATACACTTGTCGCCATAATTGCAGGTGGAAGAAACCCACTCTTGATTTTCATGTGAAGGCATTCCACGGTAAGAGTGAACAAAATATACATGGCGATTACCAATATCATCCAAAATTTCAGATTCATTATTAATGTGCAAAGCATTCCAACCAACATGGGGTATTTTAACACCATTTGATGAGTCAAATCGCCCCACCACACTAGGTATCAAACCAAGACCACTAACTGGACCATTCTCCTAAACAGCAACTGAAGCCCGAGACCAATGCCTAGAAAGGGGCGATCATTCTCAATATAAGTACATAATGCCTCTGCCATCCCTGTCTTGTTAAGCATGTCTACGGCAGCTTGAAAAGCCCCGACACCAGGGACAATCATATGGCTCACATTTAAAATATCCGTTGGCGATTGCACGACTTTGATGTGGAAACCCAGATAGCAAATTGCATTTCTCACGCTGCCCACATTGCCGACGTCGTAGTCAAGTAAAGTGACAATGGAATCAATAAATGAGGAGGAGGTGCGATAAGTTGCTTTTGTAGATGTCTCGTTGTAGAAATGACGACAAAGAATAAGAAAAAGGCACCGCTGGAGCCACCATATCACTTTGTTGAAGATGAAGGAGCATAAGCACAAAGCACAGAAGATCTAACAAAAGAAAATTTGTCTCGATGATTTGGGGCGGTGCCCGGTTATGTCCCTTTGTCCAATATGTCCATCAGATATCCAGTTCTACTCTGGACTGAAAGGGGTGTGTCAGGAATCCCACATCGGACAACTGTGAGAGCATTTAGCAATTTATAATAATATGCAAACCTCTCATCTTGAGCTAGCTTTTAGGGGTGAGTTAGGCACTTCTAACAGGAGTTCTGGGAATCAAAGGAGGTGAAATGTGAGGTTTGGAAACTGATAAAGTTGAGTCAAACGGGACCTCCCATCTTTCACTTATTCTATGCAGATGATTTAGTGCTTTTTGCGGAAGCAAAGGTTATGTAGATGCAGATAATAGCAAGAACCTTAAAGACATTCTGCTTAGCTTCAGGACAGAAAATAAGTAGAGTCACAACTTGGATCTTTTTCTCTAAGAATATTTCTAAAGAAATTGTGAGGCGTCTCAGCCAGGGATTACAAGTTACTTGTACAAATAATCTTAGTAGGTATTTAGGGGTTCCCTTAATCCACTAGCGAACTACCCGACATACTTGTTAACACATCCTCAATATTGCTCAGAAGAAACTTGCAGGTTGGCACACCAGGATGTTGCCACTAGCAGGCAGGGTTATCTTAACCTAGGCAGTCATTTCTTCATTGCCAATTTTCACGATGCAAACGATTCGTCTCCCACACCAACTGTGCGACAACCTGGAAAAAATCCTGTGATATTTTATATGGGGTTCGACGAATGAACACCTTAAAATGCATCTAGTTAAATGGGAATTAGTGTGTAAGCCTAAAGTTGCAGGAGGTGTTAGAAGTGCCTAACTCACCCCTAAAAGCTAGCTCAAGAGAGAGAGGTTTGGACATTATTATAAATTATTAAATGCTTTTATAGTTATCCGATGTGGGATTCCTGACACACACCCCCTCATTCCAGAGCCGCACTGGACATCTAATGGACATAACCAGGCACTGTCCCAAACTATCGAGACAAACTGGCTCTGATACCATGTTAGAAGTGCCTAATTCACCCCCAAAAGCTTGCTCAAGAGGGGAGGTTTGCATACTATTATAAATTGTTAAATGCTCTCATAGTTGTCCGATGTAGGATTCCTGGCACAACCCCCTCAGTCCAGAGCAGGACTGGACATCTGATGGACATATTGTGTAAAGGGACATAACTGGGCACCGCCCTAAACCATCGAGACAAATTAACTCTGATACCATGTTAGAAGTGCCTAACTATACCATGTTAAAAGTGTCTAACTCACCCCCAAAAGCTAGCTTTGCACATTTAGAAAAGTCTATTTGAAAACAACAAAAATACAACACATTAGAATTTCTTAGTGGTGGTGCTGGGTTCATCACTGTGCTTGAAAGTTGTAAAGCTTCAACCAACAAGCTTAACAATCTACTGCCTTTACAAAGGGTGTCTCAGGTTTCAAAAACCACTTGAGTACAGAAAGCCCAACATCTCCACTCATCTCCGGATGGAATTGAACTGCATAAACATTACCCTTTCTGACAGATGCTATACACTTGTCGCCATAATTGCAGGTGGAAGAAACCCACTCTTGATTTTCATGTGAAGGCATTCCACGGTAAGAGTGAACAAAATATACATGGCGATTACCAATATCATCCTAAATTCCAGATTCATTATTAATGTGCAAAGCATTCCAACCAATATGGGGTACTTTAACCCCATTTGATGAGTCAAATCTCCCCACCACACTAGGTATCAAACCAAGACCACTAACTTGACCATTCTCCTAAACAACAACTGAAGCCCGAGACCAATGCCTAGAAAGGGTCGATCATTCTCAATATAAGTACATAATGCCTCTGCCATCCCTGTCTTGTTAAGAACGGCTACAGCAGCTTGAAAAGCCCCGACACCAGGGACAATCATATGGCTCACATTTAAAATATCCGTCGGCGATTACACGACTTTGATGTGGAAACCCAGATAGAAAATTGCGTTTCTCACGCTGCCCACATTACCGACATCGTAGTCAAGTAAAGTGACAATGGAATCAATAAATGAGGAGGAGGTGCGAACGGAGATGTTTCGTGACAGTTTGTGCTAAACAGATAAGTTGCTTTTGTAGACGTCTCGTTGTAGAAATGACGATAAAGAATAAGAAAAAGGCACCGCTGGAGCCACCATACCACTTTGTTGAAGATGAAGGAGCATAAGCACAAAACGCGGAAGATCTAACAAAAGAAAATTTGTCTCGATGATTTGGGGCGGTGCCCGGTTATGTCCCTTTGTCTAATATGTCCATCAGATATCCAATTCTGCTCTGGACTGAAGGGGGTGTGTCAAGAATCCCACATCAAACAACTATGAGAGCATTTAGCAATTTATAATAATATGCAAACCTCTCCTCTTGAGCTAGCTTTTGGGGGTGAGTTAGGTAGTTCTAACAGGAGGTCTAGGAATTGAACGTATTCGGTCTACCAATGATGCATTACTAGCTAAATTAGGTCAGGACCTGATAACTAAACCCACTGCACTTTGGGTCCAGATTCTACGAGCCAAATATAGATTAGATGCTACTCATATACCCCACACAATCTCCAGTTTAGGGGCTTCGGTTATCTGGAAGGGGATTTCGACATCCTGGCAAGTTGTTTGGTAAGGTACCAAATGGAACCTGGGCAACGAGAGGCGCATTTTATTTTGACTGGACAACTGGGTGGATGGATGGGGACCACTAATACATGTGACAACCTCTCAAGTTCCTGATAATATACTCTACGCTACGGTCGCGAACCTTACGAATGAAAGGGGCAGTTGGCTATGACATGAGTTTCAACAGTACCTTCCATCCACAGTTTGTAAATACTTACAAATTTATGCCCTATTGTCGATGCTATAGGGGAAGATAGGTTGGTGTGGGAACCAACCAACCATGGGGGGTTCACAGTGGCGTCAGCTTATGAATTAATAGAAGGGCGCCCCACGGACATCAGTCACAAGCTTTGGGAGTTTATATAGAAATGGGCAGGCCCGTAGTGAATTAGGTCGTTCCTTTGGCTAGTAGCTAAACGAAAACTCCTGTCTAATCAACAGTGAGTGGCCTGGCATATTGCCATGAATAGCAGATGTCAATTTTGTGGGCATGAAAAATCAACTGTTCATATAGTGCGAGACTGCCCGAAAGTGAAAGCTATATGGTGTAAATTTCCTCATGAGGTGGTAAATACGGGCTTTTTTCAGCAAGACGAGTAAACGTGGCTGAAGTCTAACCTCACAAAGCAAACTCAGGTGCTGCAGGAAGCTTAGGCCATAATCTATGGTGTCGCTTGCAGGTTCCTATCGAAGTGGCAGAACAACAGCCTTTTTGGGCCTATATTTGAATGGCCGAAAAATGGTACCATAATCATAATGGATTACGTTGTTTGGATAGCAAGAGCAACAGCGATGGAAAATTGCATGTTTCCGGCATAGGGAATACCCGTTGGTACCTTCGTGGGCTGGACTAAACCTTCAGAGGGTTGGGTTAAAGCCAATTCTGATGGACCAGTAAAGCAAGGGTCCACAAAGGTATCCATCGGAAGTTTAATTAGAGATTGTCATGGGAACTGGTGTGGGGGGTTTAGCAGATGTTAAAAGGAGCGAGTATATATACCTTATCAAAGTAACACCGACTTGCCAAGAGGAACTTTATTGGCATCAATGCTTAAGATGTCAGTGGTTAGGCCAAGGAGACAGAAATACCAAGTACTATCACACTATTACAACGGCCAGACGCTAGAGAATGAGGATCGGCACACTGAAGGATGAAAATGGATGCATTGGTTCGGACACAGATAGTATTAAAAGGATAGCAATGAACTTCCTACATAAACTTTACACGTCAGAACTAACCACAACTATGGCGCTTCTTATTAGAGGCCTATATCCACCTCTCTCCCATCAGGCAACAATTGACATGGAAGGTCCACTTCTTTCGGAAGAGTTCAAGGCGGCATTCTTTGATATGGCCCCTAATAAGGCATCGGGTATTGATGGATTTACAGCTTTATTTTATCAATCTCAATGGGACATTGTCGGGTCTTCTCTGTCACTTTTTATCCAGAAAATACTCAGACATGAATTATGAGAAGATGAATTGAATCATACGATTATAGTTCTCATTCCCAAAATTCCTTCTCCAATGTCAATCACTCAATTAAGGCCAATTGCATTATGTTCAGTGCTCCACAAGGCGATTACTATGATTATTGTAAACCGTCTCAAACCTCATATAAATGAGCTTATAACTTCAACTCAATGTAGCTTTGTGCCAGGAAGATTGATTATTGATAATATTATTATTGCTCAAGAGGTCATTCATATTATGAAAAGGAAATCTGGAAAAAAAGGGGATACTAGCGATAAAAGTAGATCTTGGACAAAGCTTATGATAGGCTTTCCTGAGATTTCATCAAAGATACTCTTATCGATATTGAAATTCCTGTATCTTTGATACAACTTACTATAAAGTGTGTTTCTTCGGTTTCTATGCAAGTGAATTGGAACAGAGAACTTAGTGAAGCTTTTAATCCCTCCAGAGGTATCCGACAGAGCGACCCACTATCACCATACATTTTTGTTCTATGTATGGAAAGATTGGGTCACTTAATAAAACACTCAGTGTCCCAAGGAAGATGGAAGCCCATTAAATTAAGACGACGAGGTCCAGCTCTATGCCATTCACTACAAGAAAACTGTAAAATTGCGATGAAAATTTACCGACGAACTTAAAGACTGTGGGCAAATACTGACGGACAAACTATAGATGTCAGCAATGTTGGTTGTGGAATATAACTTTGACGACGGTCATAAATTCCGTCACTGAAATAACGTGAGCTTTACCGACACACATTTTCGTTGGTAAATATGTCGGTAAAATTTGGCTGTAGTCGTCGGATTTTAACCCCATTAAAACGACGTCGTTAGGCTGTAGGATTGAAATAAACAAAACGACGTCGTATAGGTTTCGTCGGATTCTAACCCTATTAAAACGACGTTGTTAGGCTGTAGAGTTGAAGTAAACAAAATGACGTCATATAGGTTTGGAACCATATGACGTCGTTTTGTGAAAGAGATGTTGAACTGATTAACAAAACGACGTCGTATGGTTGTTCAACCATATGACGTCGTTTTACTGAAGAACTAAAAGTTTCAGGCTGGACCATACTACGTCGTATGGTTTAAAAGGAAATGACATCGTATGGGTTATCATTGGGACGTTTTAATAATATCCAAAATGACATCGTTTCAGTTTAGACCAAAACGACCTCATTTTAGGTATCGGTTAACGTATAAACGATACCTAATGTCTGTTCATTTATACCTGTTGCTCCACACATTTCAATCTATATACAAC
>JANZLK020001322.1:92675-104610 GCA_026937615.2 Erythroxylum glaucum
TGTTTGGTACCACTAGACTTCATTTTTTGGTTAGGAACTTTGCATATTTTGTAATTAACCTTAGGAAAACACACTTTCATAGATGCGTCTAACATTACCTGAATTTTTTAAAATTGAATTAACATTTTAAAATAAATATTTTGAAGAACAAGTGCAGATAAGTTTAATTGAAATATTTCCATTCTTTCCAGTTCATCTTTTCATCCAATTGCTATCTAAGTTTGAAATTTTTAATATAATTTTCATTGGTTCATCTTTTTTTTGGCCTAATTTTGAGTTTACTCAGCTAGTGTTTTGAAAATTATTAACCTTATTTTCTATCTTTTCCTCTAATCCTCTTTTAGCAAAATTCAATCAATATCATATTAGATAGCTAGTAATGATAAATGAGATAAATTGCAAAATTTTCTAAGTTTATTATGAATGATATTAAACACAAAAATTCTCAAATGAATTTAAGATGAGAGTACAATTCAAAATAGTCATGTCTTTTTTGCCTCTCAATCTTATACAACTTATGATTTTTATTGTGCATTTTTAAAGGGCTTCCCTCATCTTCAATGCATAGTTTGCATAATTTTTAATGATTGTCCTTCTCTTTCCGAGGTTTGATGCTCTCTGGCTTTTTAGCATTCCTCTCCTCCTTTTGTCTCGTTACAAACTTTATGTTCTTCCTTTATCACTTGTTCAAATTACCAGCTCCTCTTCTTTTTTTTTCCTTTCCTTCCTCTATTATAACTAAAATCCTTCTTTGTGTAGTGCTCCATTCTCTAGTTTCTTATTACTTACACCCTTTCTTCTTAACTATTTCTAGTGCTATTGCTGGCTCCAGTGCTTTATTACCTTTTGTGGAATTATGTTGAGCCTTATGCCTCTACCTTCAAAGACTTTTCCTTTTTTGGAATTATGTTGAGCCTTGTGCCTCTACCTTTAAAGACTTTTCCCCCTTTTAAGTCCTACATAATCTCTACTAACCCTAACTATCATCACCCCTCTCTTTCTTATTTCGGCTTCCCCCACTTTTGAATCATTTAACCTCTAAACCCTCCTGCAAGACTTCTAACCAAAGAAGCTACTATTTGTAAGGGAAACTTCACCCTTTTTAAAGCTTCATTTATGTTCCCTTACTATGGATGATGGCAAATATATAATGGCAACGACAGTGGATATTTTGAAGGAAGGAGAGTTCAGATAGAAAGCTACCCTGATTGTTTTTTTTTTGGATAAGAGACCTCCTTTCCCTATTATGAACTTTCAAGCTTGAAAGCATTAGAAGCAATATAGTTTGAGAGAAGTCTTGTTTAATAAGGACAACTTTTTTCGTTTCAAATTTGAAACACTAAAATAAGCTTAAAAGAATCATATAAGCTGAACCATGGTATTTTAATAATAAGCCTTTGATCATTCAAAAATGGATACTAGGAATTCAATGGCAAAACCTCAAGTAAAATCAAATCCCTATATGGATAAATATCCATAACATTCCCTGAGAATATTGGACCACTAAGAGGCTTATTCACTTTGCTAGTATGAGGTCATAGTTGTAATGAAGAGGCTAAGTTATGTAAGGATTTGTGTCCATATTGATAGCCAATAAAATATCCTTAAAACAATTTTGTTGATGAGAATAAATGAGGATGATAAGTTGTCTGAGGATAAGGTTTCAGTCATTTACTCTTAGAGACTAGAGACTAGATACTACAAAACATAAAAAAGTTTGGCACCTCACCAAAAAGAAAAATATGACAAGTGAATTTCATCAGCTAATACACATAAATGGAAATGGAAATAGCAACAAAAAAGAAGGTGACGAGGAGGAGATGAAAAATGTAGTTAACAATCATAGTAGAGAAAAGATGAATGAGCAAGAGGCATATGATGCAATCCCTCATCATTATTAGTAGCTCCCTTATCAAAAATGAAGTCTTGCTTATCCATAACATTCATCCTATATCACCTAAAGTTGCAAGAGAGAGTTATATCTATGACAATATAGATAAGCAAGGCAAACCAAATTCATCTTCTGATATCCCTACAGAGGATGTTTCACGTAATACAAAGAACCATGTTAACTTTATACATAGTAAAGAGTTAGGGGAGTTAGCATTAGATAAGGATTTTAAAAGTGTCACAAAAGGGAAATCGAAAAGTAAGGAAAATGTTGTATTAACAAACATCATTTAATATATTCTTTTATGGGATGTTAGGAAATGTAATAGCCTTAATAAACAACAAGCTTTAGATAAGGATTTTAAAAGTGTCACAAGAAAGAGATCCAAAAGCTAGTAAAATGATGTATTAACAAATCTCACTTAATATATATTCTTTTATGGGATGTTAGGAAACATAATAGCCTTAATAAAAAAACAAGCTTTCTTGAATTATGTTCATGACACTAAACCTTTTCGTATTGTTCTTTTAGGGACTAAACATAAGAAAAAATTATAGGAATTTGAGCTTTGTGAAAAAGCATTAGCCTATCTATACTAATCACAATTATCATCATCATGGAAGGATAATTGACAAATTAAATGGGCTCTTTTATTAGAAAGCTTGGCCACTAATAGGAACTCTAATTTCAGAAGCAGTAGGAAGAATTCTTTAAGAAAGAGAAGATTCTAAAAGAAATTAATAAAACCTTTATTTGTCTTATGCCAAAATATTAAGTGACAAACTCCCTCAATGACTATAGGAATATTTCTTGCTATAGCTTCATATATAAGATCATAGCTAAAATAATTTTAAGAGGTTAAGGATAGTATTTAAATCAATAATTGGGGAAACATAAGTGGTTTTCTAGAAAGAAGACATATAAGGGACAATGTGGTAATAGCCCAAGAGCTCTTCAAAGGTTACAAAAAGAAGAATATCCCTCACAATTGTGCCATAAAGGTGGATTCCAATAAAGCATTTGTCTCAATAAACTGGGACTTTATTTCTCAATAAACTGATACTTTATCTTGTAGCTACTCGAGGTCTTTGATTTTCCCAAACAATTCAAACAATGTGTGGGGGAATATATAATAACAACTTCTTTTAACATTATGGTGAAGTAAGAAACTACAAGAATTTTCAAAGGAAATAAGGGGCTAAGGTAGGGTAATCATCTCCCTTTACATCTTTATTCTATAAATGTAAGGTCTATTAAAGCTGATAAAACATAAATTTTCTTCAAAACTAGGACTCAAATTCCACAACAAGAGTAGGAGAATTGAAATTGTTAATCTATCATTTGTAGATGACTTATTCCTACTCACCAGTGCTCAGGAGAAGCTAGTTAGAATATTGATCAACAATTTAAATAGCTCATAGTGTTGGAAATTAATTAGGGGAAGAGTAAACTAATTCTATCTTTAAGTGCTTAAGCTTAGAGCCAAAACTAGTTGACCTAATAGGCATTAAAGCTTATAAACTACTAGAAATGTATCTGAGCCTTCCGTAGCCATAAGGAGACTTAGATTCAAAGAATGCACCCCCTAATTTGGAAATTCCATAGGAGATTAGGAGCATGGAGCAACAATGACCTATCTTAAGAAGGGAGATTACAGTTGGTAAGATGTCCTTAACTCTCTACATATATATTAGGTTTCACACATATACCTCTCTAGGAACATAATCAAGACTTTAGAAAGATTAATGAGGGATTTTTTTTATAAAGAAGAAGGAATCAAGGGAAAGGATATGTCAAAGTTAAATGAAGCAAGATCATAAAACCCATCCAAGAAAGGAGGTTGCGAATCTATTCCATTAGCTTAAGCAATAAAGTTTTGATGGAAAAGAGACCATGCAAACTAATTGTAGGAAAGGAAACTTTATTGACTATATGGATTCACACCTACCTTTTAAAGGGGAAGTCAATTTTGAAGATTGTACCTAGACTATCCCACTCCTTTTTTATGTCTCAACTGCTAAAGACAAGGAACTTGATGGCAAGCCACATCACATGTATGATAGGGAATTGGAAAAATGCATCGCTATTCCATGACAACTGGAGCAGCATAAGACCCTTATAGAGTGTCTAGTGTTGAACCATCTTTAAGGGATATTAATAGTTGTAGGTTGCATGATGTTTTAATAGGCATTTTAATATGTTTTTAGTTGTTAATTAATTAATTCATATATGTTTAGATATTTGTGTTTTGAGTGTTATATGGGTTAGAGCATGTTATCGAGCTTTAATTTTGTATTTTTGAGGTGCCTTGGTGTGTTTGTTAGTATTTGAGATCAAATATAGAAGAACAGAGAAGATTTGGAGGAAGCTTGGCAGAGGACCTAGGATCACGATCGTAGCCCTGACAAAGACTGTTTTAGCAGGGGGTCATGATCGTGACATCGTGGCCTGCTCGAGTATAGACGTGGGCCGGCCTCCTAAACATAATTTTTTGCGGGTTCTTCTAAACTTCTGGGCCCAAGTAAAAACTAATTTTTACCCCAACTAGTAAAGGACTATATAAAACAAGAGAAATGGCTTAAGAAAGGAGAGCCTCCATTTGCCAATTAGGGGAAAAAGCTAAGGAAGAGGAAGAAGGAATAAAGAAAAGAGAGAGAGAAGGTGGAGCTTTAGCTGCTGCTTAAACCTCCAATCCTCCAAGTTATCTTTTCTTTTCATCTTTTATTTCATTCATTTGATGTATGAGATGGAATTGATGATGATGACCTTGGTTTAAGGATGTTCTAACTTCTTTTATGGATTTATACTTGATTTAATATTAATCTAGTTGCTTTTGTTGTTAATGATGCTAGGAGTTGTGATTATTTGTGTAATTGCATGTTTTAGTAATAAATCGAGAGATTGAATCAAATGCAAAATCATTAGGTTGGTTAATGAGAGCTAAACGATCTAATAGACCATGCAAATAACCAAATTGGTAATTATAAAGAGAGAGATCTCATGTGAGGAACTGTTTGTTTATTGGTGACTAGGTTATGAGCTACTTTGTTAATCGAGAGATTACTTTTTTGGTAACTCAACTTAATTAGGGCTTATGATTTAGGGCTTAGTAATTACAACTCGAGAGAGACTAATCCACCCTTTGAAAGTCTAGGACTGACACCGCATTAACACAAAAGTTATTAAGTTAGCATTGATGATAAATCCGCTTTCTCATAATTTGTTAATCTTCCTTATTTGAATCTCAATTATCAATTGGTGGTGCTCAAATTTAATTTCTTGCATTAATTTAGAATTCTCGTTTCAATCACTTTGTATTCGATTATTTACTTTTCTGTTTAGTTTTAATTTTCATTTTAATTACACTTTTAGGCCTTGGACAAATTAGGATTTAATTAGTTCACTAATTCCTCGTAGGATCAACACTTTATATACTATGTTACAACCCGTGCACTTGCAGAATATTTAGGATTTTATAATAATAAACTTACTTAATGTGTTTTTGACGTCGTTGGTGGTGAGTTAGTTAGGATTAGTTGGATTCCTTTTAGACTAAGAAATTTTCGACCCTTTTAAGTCATTGTAGTTGCATGAACTACTCGAAGTTCAAGTTAGATCGCCAAAACCCTATCACTTGACATCACCTATTTGAAACGAGTAATTCGACGAGCTAGACATCAAGAAGAGCAAATTGAAGAACCTATAGAGGAAGAATTTCACAAAGAATTTGATCAAGGAGAAAACCAAGGAAACTAGCCACGAACCCTTATGGACTTCATGAGGCCTAGGTTCAACACTGCAAATCAAGGCATGACTCAACCGCCAATTCAAGCAACTTTATTTGAAATTAAGCTTGCCCTACTGAACATGCTGCAACAAATTTGCAATTCTACGGATTCACTAATGAGGATCCTAATGCGCATATAGTAAATTTTCTAGAAATATGTAATACCTTCCGATATCATAGAATGTTGGAAGATGTCGTTAGGATGAGACTCTTCCCATTCACTTTAAGGGATAGAGCTAAGGTAGGTATCATTCACTGAATCTCGTAAATGTCACAATTTGGGAGCAGTTGGTACATGCATTCCTAGATAAGTACTTCCCTCTCACGAAGACTACAACATTGATAAAGGAAATCACAAACTTCCAACAAAGTGATGGGGAGTCTCTTTATAAGGCTTGGGAATAGTTTAAGGATTTTTAAAGGAGATGCCCACACCATAACCTACCAAAAGAATTCATATTGCAAACCTTCTATAATGGCGCTAACCCATCCATACGTGGCACCATAAATGCAACATCTAGTGGATCTTTAATGAGGAAGATGGTCGATGAAGAGGAGGAGTTTTTGGAGGAAATGGCTAGTAACAGTTGTCTTTGGACAATGGATAGGAGTAGACAACATACAACTGTCCGCAAGCAAAAAGGAGCTTTAATTGTTAACCTAATGACTCCATAAGAGCAAATTAGATACATAATCTGTGAAGATCATAGAGAAATTGAAGACTTTGCAAGTAAATATGTTGTTCATTGAGGCTTTAGAACTAAGTATGCTAAGTTTTGAAGGACATTATTGAAGAAGCATAGTTGGGAGGAGAACCAAACGGTAACCTTAACTGACAACTATAGTTCTATAGTCACTAATCAAATGCCTTCCAAGTTAAAGGATCTAGGGAGTTTCACAATACCCTGTGTGGTTGGTGAATTTAGTTTGCAAAATGCCTATGTGATTTAGAGCAAGCATTAATCTCATACCTTTGTCAATATTCCAAAAATTAGACTTTGGTAAGGTTAAGCTAACTGCGATGCTAATTCAATTAGCTGATCAATATATTAAAAGACCTTTTAGAGTGGTGGAAGGTGTTTTGATACAAATGGACAAGTTCATTATTCATGTGGAATTTTTTGTTCTTGATTTCGAAGAAGATAAGAATTGTCCATTAATTCTTGGATGACCTTTCATGAAGACAAGTAAAGCATTGATTGATGTTCATGAAGGTAAATTAACCCTTCAAATTGGTGAAGATCAAGTGAAGTTCAATATGAACAATGCATTGAAGAATTCGACAATGCTTACATAAAGATTGACATTATAGATGAAAGTGTACGAGAGCAAGTAAGAAGCTGCTTCACAGAAGTTAAATCAATAAAAGTGGAGATAGATAATGAAGCTGAAAAGGCAAATGAAGCTAATTCTAAAAGAGATGTTGAAATGGGGAGTCGGGTGTTCATACCTATCAGGAAATATTATTGCGAACTGAAGCACTCATACCACCATCCATATAGAAACCACCAACCCTAGAGCTTAAACCTTTACCCACACATCTCCGATATACCCTTCTAGGTAAAGATCAAACTCTACCCATCATCATTTCTAATCAATTAGATGGGGAACAAGAAAATAGGGTGGTTGAGATTGTTAGGAAATGGATGAAGGCCATAAGATGAAAAATATCCGACATTCAAGGTATAAGCACAAATATGTGTATGCATAGGATAACCCTCGAAGAAGGAAGCAGAGTTGTGAGGGAATGTCAAAGTAGGTTGAAACCTCATATGAAGGAAGTGGTCAAAAAGAAGGTAGTAAAGCTTTTAGACTTAGGTATCATATACCTTATATCCGATAGCAAATGGGTAAGCCCGGTATAATGTGTACCAAAGAAGGGTGGAATGATTGTAATGGAAAGTGAAAGTGAAGAATTAATTTTGACAAGAACAATCACAAAATGGAGAGTGTGCATAGACTATTACGAACTTAACAAGGTGACTAAAAAGGACCATTTCAATCTCCCATTTGTACATCAAATGATAGAAAGAGTGGCGGGTCACTCATTCTACTACTTCTTAGATAGTTACTCAATGTACAATCAGATATTCATCTACCCTGAAGATCAAGAAAAGATTATATTTACATATCCTTATGGTACCTTTAGGTATAGACAGATGTTGTTCGAGTTATGTAATGCCCCAGGTACATTTCAAAGGTACATAATGTCTATCTTTGTGGATATGATTGAAGATATTATAGAAGTCTTTATAGATGATTTCTCTATCTTTAGAGACTTTTTTTAGAAGTGTCTAAACAATGTCGACAAGGTACTCTAAAGATGTGAAGAATCATATTTAATGTTGAACTAGGAGAAGTGCCACTTTATAGTGTAGGACGGGATAATGCTCGAGCACAAAATTTCTGACTAAGGATTTAAAGAGGACAGAGTGAAGATAGAGGTTATGGAAAAAAATTCCACCTCCAATTAATGTCAAGGGCGTGCGGGCATTCTTAGGCCATGCTGGGTTCTATCGTCACTTTATTAAGGATTTCTCGTAAATTGCCTGACCCTTGACAAACATGTTAGTGAAGGATTTGCCTTTCCTTTTTTATAATAAATGTTCATATGCATTCAATCAATTAAAGGTGGCACTAACATCAACCCCAATTTTAGTGCCACCAGATTAGACACTCCCATTCGAGGTCATAGGCGATGCAAGTGACCAAGCTATAGGTTGCATGCTAGGTCAAATAAAGTATAAAACTTTGTATGAAATTTACTATGCAAGCAAGAAACTTGTAGGACCTCAATTGAACTACACCACCATAAAGAAAGAATTACTTGCAGTGGTGTATGCATGTGATATGTTTCATTCATTCCTTTTGGGCTTGAAAGTGATCATATTTATCGATCACACTATGCTTAAATATTCGTTTGCCAAGAGGGATTCAAAGATGAAACTTATTTGATGGTGTTACTCTTATAAGAGTTTGATATAGAAATAAGAGATAAGAAGGGAGCGGAGAATGTGGTCACAGACCCTTTATCCCTTATAGAAGGAGGGGAATATGAGATAAGTGATGCTATCAATGAAAAATTCCCTATTGAAACCCTGATGCTTCTCAATACTATGGCAACACCATGGTTCGCAGATATTACATACTTTGTCATCAGTGGTAAGATCCCTTCTGACTTGTCATATCAACGGAGAAAATGATTCTTGCATGAGTGCACCTGATATTTATGGGATGAGCCAAATCCTATATAAAACTTATGTTGATGGGCTGATGAGAAGATGTGTGTCAGAGGACGAGATGTTGGATATATTATCACAATGTCACAATGCATAGTATGTTGACCGTTATGGAGCAAACAAAATAACAGCTCGAGTACTCGAATGTGGATTATATTGGCCACATCTATTTAAGGATGCTCAAGCTTTTGTGGTACAATGTGATTGCTTTCAAAGAGTGGGTAACATCTCCAAAAGAGATGAGATGCCTTTATCCAACATCTTGGAAGTCGAAGTCTTCGATGCGTGAGGCATTTATGGGTCCTTTCCCATCCTCCATGGGAAACATATATATTTTAGTGGGAGTGGATTACGTATCTCACTCGGCCAAAGCTGTAGCATCTCCAAATATTGATGGGGAAGTTGTACAGAAATTCATCAAGCAGATATTCAACTGATTTGGAGAGCCATAATAATAATTAGCGACAGGGGAATGCATTTTTGTAACAGATCTTTCAATACTTTCCTAAAATGATACAGAGTCCACAATCAAATTGCCACTTATCATCTACAAACGAGTGGACAAGTAGGAGTGGTGAATCAAGAACTTATACAAATTCTAGAAAAGACGATGAATAGTTTTAGAAAGGACTGAGCATTAAAGCTAGATAATGCCTTATAGGCTTATCAAATCGCTTTTAAAACACATTTCAAAATGATGCCCTTTTGACTTGTATATGGTAAAGCTTGTCATTTGCTTGTGGAGCTAGAACATCGAGCATATTACGCAATGAAGGTTTTAAATTTTGATTGGAAGCAAGCAGGTGAGAAACGACTTCTGCACCTAAATAGACCTGAAGAGTTTTGTTGTAATGCATATGAAAATGTCAAAATTTATAAGGAGAAAGTGAAGAGATGGCACAACTCTCATCTTAAGCAGAAGGAATTAAAAATGGTAGATGCAATTTTGCTATACAATTTGAGGTTGAGGTTGTTCTTAGGAAAATTTAAATCACGAAGGAATGGATTGTTTAATGCCACCTAAGTCTTCCCCCATGAAGCCCTCGAATTGGAAAATGCAAACCAAGAAACCTTTGAGGTGAACGGGCATCGCTATAAACTATATCTCAGTAGAGTGGTCTCGAAGGAAAAGGGAGTAACTTCTTTCCTTTAGAAGAATTGAAAAACACTTCCTAAGATGAAAGGTCAAACTAATGACCATAACTTAGCACGTTTGATAGTTAGATTGAAATTGTTGCGTAGTTATATTTGTTTTAAATTCTAAAAATGAGTTTTTAATGATGTGGAATGGTTTGGAATGCTAACGCTTTTATTCCTTTGAAAGAAATTTTAAGATAGGGTAGCTGTAAGGCCCCAAAATATACCCTAGTTGAAATAATACATGTTTATAAAAGTACATGTATGATAGGAGTTAGAATTTTGCTATGATTAGAATATGAAAGACATATGATTTGAATTTTTATCAAGTGGATAATGGTTAGTGAATTGGAATTAATTGATTTCATTAGCGAATTAAGGTATTTAACCATACATTTGGTCTAGGAAAAGTTGTCAAGTGGCAAGTTAAGTTGGTACATAAAAATTAGAACGATTAACTTATGAGTTAATGACATTTGGCATGGTTAAAGTATTGACCAATGGCATAGTTGATACATTGACAAATGGCAGCACTAAGTGTGTGACATATAACCTAATGTATCTTTGACACATGGCGGCTCCTTTAAGGGGCACATGAAGCTCATGCATGAAGACATATGTTGCTCCAATTCCATGACACCTAGCTTTGGATGTGGCAAATTCTGCTGAAGCAAGTCTTCACTTTAGTTGACACATGGCAGCTCCTTTAAGGGACACATGAAGCTTATGCATGGAGACATATGTTGCTTCAATTTCATGACACCTAGCTTTGGATGTGACAAATTATGCTGGAGCAAGTCTTCATTTTAATCTCTTCTATCCACAGAAATTTCATTCTCCTACTCCCCCTCTCCACTTCTGGACCTTTGCTGAAACTTGGAACATCATCTTTGTAAGTTATTTCATCAAAAAGTAGGTCATGTAACTTTATGTAAGACTATCAAGTTGGTGCTGAAAGTTACACCTTAAACTTAGGTATGTGTTGGATTTTTGGAAGCTTGGTTTAGCTGGATTCTTAGAGTTAAATTTGAAGTTTAGTAAGGTAAGAGAATTATAAACTTGGTATCCTGTGATAACATGTGATGTTTGATGTTTGATATGGACCAATTGTGTATTAAAATGGGAAAGAATTGAGGTTTGATACATACTGGAAACTAGTATGGATGAGTAGTTCTACTGGACAAGTTTTGGTATTTTAGCCATATCTTACTCTGTAGGTATCCAAATAGGATGATTTAAATTCTTATTAAACTAGAAACTTATATCTACAACTTTTATGAAGGCGTCGAATTCTATTTCTGTCACTAAGTGTGTCAAACGTTGGCTTGAAATTGAGAATCTGGAATTTGTCACTGTTTGTGAACAGTCTGTAGTCATTTGGGGATAATTTTCAAAATACTAAACCAAATTGCATAACATTGGTATCAATAGAAACTTAAGACATAAAGGAACAAATGTTTGTAAGAATGTTTGGCCTAAATCTTTCATTTTCATTTTCAAAATGATCGTGTAACATTGACCCGAAAGTCTATTTTAGGGAAAAGCTGGAAGAAAATGATGAAGTATGTGTTTTCAATGAACTTGCTTTGGTATTTCGATTATAACTTGAACTGTTGATCTCTAAATGAGTTTATTCTTGATTCAGATTAAACTAGAGACATATTTCTACAACTTTATTGAAGAAGTTGAATTTTAATTATGTCTCTAAGAGTCTCAAAATTTGGCATAAAATTGAGTCTTGGCTTAGGCTGTAGCACTACCAGGGATAGAAATCATATCCCGTGGCTTTTTAATAAACTTTATTGATGTAGTCTGAATTAGACTGAGTTGTCTTCACCAACGTTGAAGCTTATTATCTTAGCTGTATAAAGTTTGTAATTT
>JANZLK020001322.1:243528-254684 GCA_026937615.2 Erythroxylum glaucum
CTATTGAAATTTCGGCAGCATTTCCCCTATAATTTGGACATCCCCCTTATGATATAAGGGTCCCCCTGCAATTAACAAACTAGACATAGTATTCCAGTAATCACAACGCAAATAACCTCTCCATACTACATGTATGTTGTCAACTATCACATCATGCAACTCATCAATACACGATTAAGGGACATGCTATGCGAAGTTCATGTACACCCATATGAATCAAGAGCAGATAACAACGATAGAAAAGCGGTTAAGTGGTTAAGCAATGACCTCAATCGAAATGCAGAGAAGTGCACAGGCTGAGCCTGGAAGCCATGAGATGAAAGTATGTTTCCACTACAATGTGGATGAACAGGTTATCTAATATATGATGTAAGGAGCTGGGAGGTGATCTGATTTACAGGTGGAAAGTAAGGCAATGGTCATTTGATTACAGGCAAGGAGTTGAACTGTATGGGAGAACCTATTAGGTTTGTGGGTGTGTCCACACAAATGAGCCCTTACGAAAAAGTCTAAATATCAACATAGACTAATTTTGATGCCATACTAAAATTCAATGATTTGTATACAATAATAGTTTATATCTTCACTTACAATCTTAAGTTATTATATTATTGGTGTAAATCATCTTAATGGTTATATTGTATAAGATTATTAGAGCACCTAGATGATAGGATTTAACCCTGATGGGAATCAAATTACCTTTGATCCTTTAATATTGTTAAGTGGATCGAAGAAATTTTCAAACTTATGAAGTTATTTACCTGAGGTGTTCAAATCATCTTATAATCTTGTAATCTAGTTTTTTATAATGGTGGGTTAAGATTTTTTAATTATATCTTTGGTTCATGATTCTATATAATCATTAGTTCAAGGTTATATCCCTAAATCCAGTTCTAGCTTCCTTAAGACTTGATTACAAATCAAATGTGTCGAGATTAAGATTTCAACTTAGTGGTTTACATGTGTTTCGAACCAAAGTTTTGGTCCTAAAATTAGTTTATATCTATGTTTAATTCTTCTTATTTATTGTCCTTATTTCTTGTTTTTGGTTATTGTTTCTTGATCCATTTTTTTTAATCTTCTTCCTATTTTCTTTCTTGTTCTTGAATTCATTGATTTCTTTTTTATTTCATTCTTAAGTTTTTTTCCCTATTTTTCTTTTTATTCAATGTCTTTTACAGTCTATAACAATAGAACAAAGAGCTTGTGACAAAACAAAAAAAGAAAAGAAAGTGTTAAAAGAAAGTAAACTCATAAAAAATCGTCTTAAAAAAAAGTTTAGTTAGAATCCATACATCATTGCAATTATTCATAATCTTTGGAACTCCTTTGTTTTGTTTTCATTATTGTTACTTATTACCTTTGCCTCTATTAAAATTTGAGATTAATTGAATACTATGTAGTCAATTCAATTAAGAATCAAAAGAAAAAATGAGTGGTAAATGCAAAAGTATATGAGCAACATCAATACAAAAAAGCTAAAAATTTAGAGTGAGACAGGAGTGAATTAAATGATGTTAAATGAGGGAAACATGTGAGACAATGTTGTGAGATTATTACTAATATTATTTTGAAGGTTGAAGTATTTTTTAGTAGGATAGAGTTGACTAGGGAAGGAAGGATGATATTTTCATGCTACAAGCTATACAATAGTAACTTAAATGCATGAATATGATGTCTGGCAACATTAAGGATCAATTGGAGATGCAAAAATACTTCTACAACTAATTTACAAAGAGGAAAATTACCATCATTTTCTAATGCATGTCAGCCACCAAGGTGAGTTCTCCAAGATGATTTCAATGGTGATGAAGGGAGAGATGAATGAAATGATAATTACCAATTACCAAAACTAATATGGATAGAATTGTAAGTACAGGTGATTGGTAAGATAGAGGTCTATAGAAATTTTGGAACATCAAAGTGAAGATTCTTTCATTCTAAAGGAGGAATAATCCTAAGGTTTACTTACAGTGAGAGAAGAAGATGAATCTAATTTTTCACTGCTATCATTACACCAAAGAGAAAAAGGTAAAACTTACAACTATTGAGTTTAACGACTATGCTATTATTCGGTAGGAACAACTTATGATTAGGGTATAACCTAATGCGCTGAAAAGGGCCTTTATGGTTAAACTCATTTTACTAATATTTTATATAAAAGAATCATATTTCATATATCTTTTTCATACTAGAATCATCATAATTCATCTTTTCTAATACTCACTCCATACATAATCAGAAGTATTAGTTTTAAGAATTAAATCATCATCATCTTAAAGTATAGAAAGTTTTGGCAATGTAGTACACAAATTCTTAATTTTCTTATTCAAATCTTACATTTTTCTTTAAAAGCATTTGAAGAGCAATAATTTACATTTAATTTAAAGATGCATATAAGAGCAATAATAACAGAAATAATTTACATATATTTTACAGATGCATAGAAGACCAATAATTTTCATATAATTACAGCAATAATTTACATATAATTTACACATGCATATAAAAGCAATAATTTACATAAAATTACAGCAACAATCAATGTATAATTTACAGATGCATATAACACCAATAATTTACATATAATTACAACAAAAATTTACATTTAATTTACAGATGTATATAAGAGAAGTAATGTACATATAATTACAGGAATACTTTCCATATAAAAACTAAAAAAGCTTCATCATTCCGGTTGACAAACATCGAAGAAATTAAAGAGGGGAGGGAGCATGACTTACAAAGTTGTCGGAGAGGAGGAGGAGGAGCGACGTTGGCGTGTGGCGAATGACGAGCAGCAACCGGCGAACGACGAGCAGCAACCGGTGGCCAGCAACGAGGAAGAAGACGGATCGAAGAATCGAGAGGAAGAGAGAGGAAGGAAGGCTGCGTTTTGCGGGGAGAGGAAGAAGAAGGCAGACGCAGCCCTAAATTAACACCAAAACGACGTTGTTTTGGTTTTAACCAAAACGACGTCGTTAAACTTAAGTGAAGGGCACGTATTTCACCGACGCCTTCACCGACGG
This sequence comes from Erythroxylum glaucum, assembly GCA_026937615.2. Taxonomy (NCBI): domain Eukaryota; kingdom Viridiplantae; phylum Streptophyta; class Magnoliopsida; order Malpighiales; family Erythroxylaceae; genus Erythroxylum; species Erythroxylum glaucum. The sequence continues at coordinate 246,558 of JANZLK020001322.1, forward strand.
AAATTACGCATCGGAAAACATTTGACCAAATTCACCGACCGAAAAGTTTTCGGTCGGAAAAAGTTTCACGCACCACCAATATCTGCGACGTGTACGTTTTTTCGGTCGCTATTTCCAACGGTTTACGTTCTGTCAGTATTTTTTTGTCTCTATTTATCATTTCCCTTGTAGTGTATGAACTCTTGCTTATACTAACCCCATTCATCCTTCAGTAGCTACTCAACTCTAATCGAAGCAGCTCTTAGCTCAGTGAAGCTGCTCAAATTGGTAATTGTTAGCCTCATTCTGATTTCCATATTCAACATGTCCTCGAACCGTCTACATTTGTCTTCCTCAGTCAGGATCAAGGCTGTAGCATACCCCATTAGTTCATTAAACCGCACTTTATACTCGGCTACAGTAAGGCTCCCTTGTTTTAGATCAAGGACCTCCTTCATTTTTCAGTTTGGGTAGATCTTTGGCATGTACTTGTCCTTGAAGACCCTCAAAAAGTCTTCCCATGTTAGTCTACAAAGTCGAACCAAACTATCAGGAACAGTCTTTTACCACTGGTAAGCCGGGCCTTGCAGTAACAAGATGACATAATTAAACCTCTCATCTGGTTCACAATCCATTTAGTCCAATCTTTTTATCCTCTCTAACCAGTTCTTTACTTCGACAGGGTCTATACTTCTGTAGAAGTCTATAGCTCCTTATTTCCTGAGTTTGTTGTATCTCCTTTCTCTCCTCTCAAGTACTCTTAGAGGCATTGGTTTAAACTGGGGCATAAGAGACTCTCTATTAGCCCCTATTGACTCAAGGTTAGTTGATTCAACCACTTGGTCTTCGACAGTAGATGACCTATAATAGACAACAATTGTGATTACTATACAAATCTCTCATTAGATATCATGTTACACTACTCCTATATGTCCTTGGGGATGCCAATCCATGATTTGATACCTAAAATTGAAACATCCCACTTCCATAGAGCATATAATGACATTTCAGAGAATATCTGAGCACATACCCTATAGAAGCGACATGTTAGAGCAGTCACATTAACTTATCATGGCATCATATAGAACATAAGCATTTCAAAGAACTAAGTTTCGTCATATCATTCATAGTCATAAACTTACATTATCATTACATTCAATAATCCATGTATTTACATTACTAAAGATGTCTGAGATTCTTTGCATTTGATTCATAAACAAAAACATTCATCACACTCATAATTCATATTTATACAATACATAACATGTGAAAGTTCATAACTTTATACAGTGCATATAATATAAAACTGGGTGCTAGACCAAAATAATCTAACTAAATGCTTCAGAATTAGCTGACCAGACCTTTGAGCCATTTTTTATTCGAAAACGGACAATACTAGGCTATTACTAGATTGCCTTAAAAGCTAAGCCACCCTAGTACTTGAAAATCAACGTCGTAATTTTGATGAGTTTGCAAACTCAATGAGTAAACCATCATCAATGTTCTCACTCTTGTCAAAACACAAATGTCACAAGTATAAAACCAATTTCAAGAATATATCACATTATTCAAAATTAATTATCATTCATCACATCACTCAGTTTGTATACCAAATCACAATATACATATCATATTTCACAAGTATACTAGGAATATAAGCATTTCATAAAGTCATCTCAAAACAATCCAATCACTCATCTTAATCATTCATGTCATCAATATATACACAAGTATTTCATATCACTATTCAACACAAATCATTGGTTCTTTCCAATCATTCTCATGATACATGTAAGGATATGCATATGCAAATATACATGAGACTCCAGTTCCATTTTTATTTTTGTTATCACCGAGCGTCTATTTAACTGTCCCATATCTGTTGTAGTTACCAGACTCATTTCAGATACTATCCTGTACTTATTTTGGATACCGGGCTTATTAATAACTGAGCTTATGGCTCTGTGTGCACATTTCTTGAGCTTTAAGCTCTTTTTCATATTGGTCATTCTGATCACAACTCCTTTATCTGATCATGCATATTAATGTCATGAAATGCATCATTTCATACAATATACTATCAATCGCTTTCATTTAGTATGCACAGTCATTTATCACATTCATTGGACCTAAGCCCAGCATTCAACATTCAGTTGAGCACTCTTTTTTTTCATATTCACATACAAATAGCACTTCCAATACATTCTCGAATATTAGACTCCTCATATATCAATGTCTAGAATTATCACAATCTCATAGTTAACAATTCAATAATTAAAATTTAAACAAAAAAATCAAATATAGTGAGAAAACATGTAGGTTGACTCACAGTATGCTCCAGATTTGCTATTGCCTTGACGATCTGGCAATGTCTGGATGCTGTCAATCAATTTGTGCTTTTATATCATACAATACACATATATCTACACATTACCAACTGGTTTAATCAAATGAGTACTCAATCATACACATGTATATGTGTTATGTTTAATGTATGCTCAATTGACTATCCCGAGTATGTAATCTTATCTACAAATCTTGCTCATTTATTCATCATAGCTTGTATATATCCTGTTTGCAATTAGGTTTATGCCTTAAGAAAACTTGATTACTTTAGTCAATCATTCATTCACCAATCATTTTCTAGCATTATATATTCATGTAATTTCTCAATTCTCATTCATTCATACCTAATTCACATCTCTCACATCCTTTGGATCACATTTGCATCCATAAGAACACCTTTATTCCTTTAACAACTCACAATTTTAGATTTAGATACATTGATCTCCATCAATCCATTCCTTAAGTTATAACCTCAATTAACAACCTAAACTTATCAAACCCTTAACCAATTAATCCATTAATAATCTAAGTTCATTTTAAGCCTCAATCAAGTCCAAATACACCAAGGTAAAGCAGCTTATCCTTAGTTGGTTTAACAATCACAGAAAATAGAATTTTTAATTTCAAAGCATTTCCCACGATCGTGGGTACCTTTTCTCGATTGTGGAAAGACAAAACAGAAAGTTTCTCACTTCAATGCATTGCCCACAATCGTGGGAAAGAGCTTATGCAGCTTCCACGATCGTGGGATGGTTGAACAGAAAGTTCACCCTCCATTTCCTTCAATTTTTTTCCAGATTCTAACACCATCGTAATAGTCCGTTAATTATACCTTAATTATACTTCAAATCCCAATATAAAATCATCCATTTAATAGCCTCTGATCTATGGTTTCATACATCAAGACAAAACCAATTCATCCATCAATTTTTCAGCACAACTTTATCATCAATACCACAACTAAGTTCATCCCTAAATAATCATTATGAATGTTATGCTAACATGTATCACAATAGATGAATAAATCACTTACTTGTTTAGCTCAAAACCTCCTCAATCATCAAGCTAATTTAGTACTCCAAACCTACAAGGATAAAGCATACTCTAAGAACAAGATGGAATGAGAAGGATTTCTAAACACAAGATGAAGGCTACAAAATTTTGGCAAAAATTCAAAGGTTATGGAGGTAGTGTGAAAGTGTCATTGGTGTGAAGAAAGAAGAGGGTAGCAAGTAACCAAAACATGAAGAAGATGTCTTTGAAGTGTGGAGGTCGTGGGGTGCAAGTGTGTGGAGAGGTGTGAGACACAAGTCATGCCACTTGTCAAATAAAGAACTATGTCATGTGTCTTCTTCTCATGCTATCAATTGTCACCTAATGTTTGGTCCATTTGTCACATAATTCCTAGGCCACTTGTCACTCAAGTACTTAAGCCCTTTATCTCCTAATTAGCTAAGTCATTTGTTACTTATTCCCAATTCCACATGTCATCATTTCATAGGCCTAATTAACTTAAATTCCAATGTATCAATTTGTCTTGTCCTTTAACATTTTTCCTAGACTAGATTCACATATCACCTTATAAGTCATTCTATTGTAACAATAAATTCTCATTTCACTAATTATAATCCATCAAACAAAATTCAAGTCATAATCAACACACAATTACATCACAATCATTTAAGATCTTTCATACCCCGATATATGTTAAATAAGTGCATATATTATTTTTACAATGTCTTTACATCATGATTCATGTATAGATGTGAATATGATGCATGCAAATGAAATGCACTTTATAAATTCTCATAGGATATGACTCAATCTAACAATTAAATCCTTAAGTGTAGAAACAGGTTACTACTTGCAGAGGAACCACAACATATTAAATTCTCAATATGAGTCCCAATTGTACCTAGCTACAAATTAAGAAATCTCTTTTTTATTCACTTCAATGATCTAAGGCTCAATCTGAACAAAGTAGTGAATGAATGCAATTGAATACTCTCAATAAATTATCAAAGATTATAAAATGTGAATAAATATATCTACCAATTAGATTATAGACTATCGATATAGAATTGTAGTGATCATATCCATTAAAAATATACACTAGTTATAATGGCTAGTTTTAAAGATAGCGATTGAATTAATTGTATGTTCTCTTAACCTCTATCACACATCAATATAGGTTAGTAAAAATGATGCAAATTTACTATATTAAAAACTCTTTTCTTTTAAAAAATTCACTCAACTTAAGGCAAAAGGGTCAATTTTGACCCTAAGTTTTACACTAGTCGATAAGTTTAATCATAATATTCTAGAGAAAATATTTAAGACCCTAACATTTAAAAAATGTCAAAATCTAACCCCACTTTGAAAATATTAAAATCTTATTTATTTAAACTTATCGACTGGTGTAAAATGTAAGGTCAAAATTGACCTTTCTGCCCTGAACTTAACTCACACATAGATCAATTGATGTCCATCTAAAACATAAATTCATATAGTTAAACAAGTTGACCTAACTTTATATAGGTCAATTGAACTAACATTTAAGTCTAAAGTTTTGACACCCTTAATTGGTCATAGGTCAACCTAACTCTATAAAATAAAATTTTGGAAACCTTTTATGTTTTAAAAAGCAATAAACATATCTTAAAATTAGAAAAAAAAGACTTAAATAAGTTCTAGAAAGTAAACAAAATGTGTTTTGTGGATCACAAGAATTTTCATGAAAGTACAATTAAAATGTTCTTTTGAATTTTGGAAGGTGTGTTACCCTGTAAATAGTATATTCACATAAGTGTAAGCCCCTGGAACATTGAAATGAATGTGTTAAAGAGTTACGAGGAGAATACATCAAATGATTACGTTGAAGATGCTTGTCTAATTGACTTGAAGGTATTAAGGTAATGTTAAATTACAAGGGATATGTATATACGAGATTTGGAGATTTTGCAATACTTACCGAAGTGTCCCAGTAAAGGTTATGATGCAATTTGTTGAAATAGTGTAAAGTAGTTTTATGTGCATAGGGACAAGTATAATCTCTTGGACTGTATTATGATTGATGACTGGAATTTATTGTGCCGGATATTGTTCTGAAAACTTGGAGATATTATTCGGACAGAAACATTTCAGATATAGCCATGAATATACGAATTGATAGCGATTGAGATATTAGTGAATTTGAAAGAATTGAAAAGGATTATGCGTTTGAGGATTTCAAAAATTTAGCTAGTGGTGCAATGTAATGTACTGAGTAGAAAATGCAATGGCAAAGGATCATAATTTGGGCATTAAGGCTATTAAACCTAGTGTAATACCGAGTGCGACTGTCGATCTATCAAAGAGGTAAAAAGGAACGTATCATTATTAGTTATGGGAATTCCGGATCAGGTGTGTATAAAAAGGTCTGGCAAAACAAATTGGGGATTAGAAATTTCAAACCTTATAGGGGAATTATATGGGATCCAACTTTCAAGAAAATGATATTTATGACTATATTATGAAGTATGTGTTATACCCGCCAAAGAAACTGTTAGAGGAATCTCTAGGAACCATCGAAGTGTTGTGTTCCAGTAAGAGTGTACGGGAAGAGTTATAGAAGGTTTAGAGTGTGAAATCGAATAGTTATTCGTGAAAAATAACCAACAGACGTGACTGCTGAGGCAAATGTGAAACTGATATTTCTGGAGTCCGTTGAGATAAGAGATTGAGATGCAGTTAAGATAGATTGTGGGATTAATGATCATTATTTTGGTGTTACCATTCGAACAGTGCATAAGGAGTTGTATAGCAAAAAGAGGTCGTTAACCCCTACATTAGAGTGAACAGGGCCTGAACATAGTCGAAGACTATGATTGATTTAAGTTAATGATGATAAGTGAAATGAATTTGTAATAGGGGCTGAGTGACTCAAGTTAATGACAATGAGTCAAATTGATTATTATCGAGGTAATGAGAATCTTATGAGATTAGTGTTTTAACACTAAAGAGATGTAATCTGATAAGCAATAAATGAAATGTTTCGGAGTGTATCGCCTCGGCCAAAATGCATAAATGGAAATAAAGGTAAATGGGGAAACTAAATTTGTTATTAAATGGCCTCTATGCGACTGTGGTATGAATAGATTGGTAAGGTGGTTTAAAACCTAAAAGATGATTCTGATTTACAAAGTGTTTTATGGACTGGATTAAGAAACATTGTTAAGATCTGATAAATGTGTTATTGGTACCGAACGTGAAGAATTGCGAGTAATTATGAGGAAATAGTTAAGGCAGTGTAGAATTTGAGGAAGGAAAAAGGGTAATTCATTGTATTGATTTTCGTAAATTGACAGAATCTGGTCATGTAGGGAAATGAGTGAGAATCAGAATAGAAAGGAGAAGATCAATTTCCCTATCTTCCTGATCAATTGTATATGAAATTTCGAGGACGAAATTTATATTAGGAGGGGAGAATTGTAACATCCCATCACCGATGGGAGGATTAAATTGGTCAATTGGGACAGGCTAGTAATTTACATTGCATATGGCTGTCTTTGGTTTTGTCAGTATTCGAACCTGCGCTCTTTTGGAACGCTTGAGGGTTGATACGCTCAGGGTCGTTCAAACCCCTGCACTACCATTTCAGATAGGCAGATGGTAATTCAATTGAACATTCAGGTTTACATGCAGCGATAAATTGAGGGATGTTGTGGTATACATCAATAGAGTGAGGCGTACAGAAGTGAAGGTGCGGCAGGCAGCGAGCGTGGCTAAGTATGTGAAAGCTCGTGATGTCAACATCACGTCCACCGCAGGCGTTTCTTAGCAATTCAATAGTACTCCCACTAAATACGCTCAATGTACGACGACTGCACTACCGCCCTCTCGAATACAGTCGGATGTCTAGTGGAAAGGCGACGTATAAGAATGTAGTGCTCAACAATGTTTACAACTCGCACAAACAAACGGCTGGCATTTAAGGCGTGTTGAACTCGTCTCGCTCCTGTGACAAAGATATCAAATCCGCCCCGTATTCGATCTCAAGCTGTAGCAGTGTCACAGATTCGATTCCTGCATAATAACGAAGCCAGCTTCACCACCTGTACTACCATTCATCTCCATCAGATCGAAGGCAACAGATACACGACTGGCCACCTGCCGGTCGCCGTGCACGAGATCATTGAAGGATGTCAGAGGATCTTCGAATTGATCAATCCAAAGCCATTGGCTATAGCCACTGTATCTGACCAAATAAGCGTCTGCGAGCATGTACATCTCTACCAACTGTAGAAGTTGACTACGATGACAATCAACTCATAAATGACTACCTATACCACAGCGCACTCGAGTTCCCTACTTATTCCATAAAGTTAAATTTTCGTATTCTCGGCTTTACATTTGAGATCTTCCGCAGCCGCATAAATATTGTGATCTCGACCCTACTGTGTACGAGGCAAAATACAAGGAGTCTTTCGCTGTAAGAAGCGGACAGTGCTACTGCCCGCCTGCATGTATTTATGTCACAACATCGACATCCTTAACTTGGTTTTGTCGAGGCCTATCATACCGAAGCATAACCTGTGCTTGCGGAAGACTGTATTGTAGACCGTGATGCAGTATGTGACTTAAAGCTTACATAGTCCATGGCTTCTGAATTGAATAGGTACTGCTTGTCTGATCACTCAAACAACAGCAATCAGACGATCACTTCTGACAGTGGTTTCAGCTGCAGTTACCCTGGCGAAAGCATCTGTGACAAGGATGGCAAGGTTGTTCCCTTGCAAATGTCCCCAACAAACATCAAAGCTG
>JANZLK020001322.1:770191-785930 GCA_026937615.2 Erythroxylum glaucum
TAATAACAATAAACTTACTTAAAATTAAAATTAAAAAAACTGAAAACTGAAAACTGCAAACTGCAAACTGCAAATTCAATTATTGTAACTGAAAGAAGTACCTTACTTCACTTACAAAGGGGTAGCTGGAGTTGAGTTTCAAATTATGAAAGTTTACTTTTCTTTTATCTTTTTAAAAGTGGGTTGTGTAATTAAATGAAGGATCAAACTCTTGCGAGTGCTTGAACTAATCTTGAATAGTTAGCTTCATTGCTATCTTTTTGATATGAGCCACAATCATTGAAGTGAGATCAATAACCTTCTAGATTTCAAAAATGAAATCGAGTACGACACTAAGTTGCACCAATCTGAAAGGTATGGGCTGAATCATAAGGGGTATCGAAGTTTCTATTTTGTTGGGAGCCGCCGAAAGTGGACCTGACACCCGATGCGAATAGGGAACGGCTAAGAACAGGTAATAAGAGTAAAATGTGTGGATGGAATCTGGAACGAACACTGATATGAAAAGTGCCTGAACAGGGAGCGCAAGATGACAGAGATCACTGACTCGACAGGAGCCTCAGAGCATTAAAGCCCATATAAAGCAATGATCTCATCCTCCAAGTCGCATTCACGCTTACTTGTGGGCATTGTAAGCGTAAAATCTATATAAACTAGACCAAGGGCTGGAGTCCTTGCATTGCTCATTACTCACATTCACTTTGTCGTCACATAAAACCTTAATCCAGCTGCTATTCCCGAAAATGGGTAATCTAGGCATTGTCATGGTTGCTCTAGCATCCGTTCTGGTCACATTAATTTGGGAATTGCTTAAAGTTGCTGTATGGAGGCCATATGTTGTAACTAAAATGTTCGAGAAGCAAGGAGTCAGAGGCCCAGCTTACAAGTTTCTTTACGGTTCTATTACTGAAATGAAGACAATGAAGCAGAAAGTTTCTCGGTTAGTCTTGGATATCAACTCCAATGACATCATACCAAAAGTTCTTCCTCATTATCACAAATGGTCTTCAGAATACGGTCAGTTTCTTCTCTCCTATGGTTTATGTGCATGCTTCATGACTCCCATCTTAAAGTATATGATTGTTTAACCAAAGCTATTAATTTCATTATAGACAACTGGTAACAAGCAACTTGGTCAAATAATCTTAAATTGTAAACATTTCAGGTAACACACTGCTGTACTGGCACGAGACCCAGCCAAGAGTTGTTATAGCAGATGCCGAGCTAGCCAAACAAATATTTTCAAATAAATTTGGGTTTTACGTCAAACCTGAGACCAGACCCTCATTAATAAAGCTCATTGGAAAAGGATTGATTTTTGTGGAAGGAATGGACTGGGCAAGGCACAGAAGAATTCTTAATCCTGCCTTCTCTATGGATAAGCTCAAGGTCTCCATCTTAAGCTCTCTTAAGTTGGAACAAAAACTGGCTCCATTCTATTCAATTATGGACTGTGGGAGGTTTAACATAAATTATCTTGTTAATGATTGAGTGAAATTGGGTTGGCAGGTTATGGTCAAGAGAATGTCAGAATGCACCATACAGATGCTTGACGAATGGAAAGCTCAAGCCATGGTGGCTGAAGATCTGTGTGTGAAAATCAAGATAAACGAAAATTTTAATAAGCTTACGGCTGATATAATCTCACATACTGCCTTTGGCAGCAGTTATGTTCAAGGAATGGAAGCCTTTAAAGCACAAGAAGAGCTTCAGAGATGCTGTGCAGCTTCGGCCACCAACATCTTCATCCCTGGAAGCCAGTGTGTACTTTGACTTGGTGTTGCATGCTTCTTCTTGTCCTAAAACTATCTTTGCCTGGCATCACCTAATAGGTTGTTTCTTTTCACAATTTGGCTCTTTTAGGTATCTTCCAACTCCATCAAATATTCAGATATGGAAACTAGATAGAAAACTGAAGAGGACGCTGGAGCAAATCGTTAGCAATAGATTGAAGTCCCTAGCTACTAAAAATTCAGAAGTTGATTACGTAGATGATCTACTTGGTCTAATGATTGGAGCCTCGAGAAATTCCGACGAGCTGAACATGTATGAGATCATGGAAGAGTGTAAAACTTTCTTCTTTGCTGGGCACGAGACCACCTCCAATTTATTAACTTGGACGTTATTCTTGTTGAGCAAACATCAGGATTGGCAAGACAGACTCAGAGAAGAGGTTTTCATAGAATGTGGGACTGCAATTCCTGATGCTGACATGTTAACCAAGTTAAAATTAGTAAGCTGTTCTATCAAATTAATTAATATCAGAAAAAGGACTGAACTGACTTGTGTAATATATACATGTATCCCCAGGTGAACATGGTTTTACTCGAGTCTCTGAGACTTTATGGTCCAGCGACGGAACTTGGCAGACAGGCAACGCGAGACATGAAACTTGGGAATTTGTTGATTCCGAAGAACACTTGTCTCATAATTAACATAGCCGCAATTCACAGGAACAGAAGTTACTGGGGAGACGACGCACATGAGTTTAATCCGCTGAGATTCAAGGATGGTGTGTCCAAGGCTGCCACACACCCCAATGCTTTTATCGCATTCTCTATAGGTCCCAGAGTTTGCATTGGTCAAAATTTCGCGATGCTCGAAGCAAAAACTGTGCTGGCGTTGCTTCTTCAGAGGTTTAGGTTTACACTTGCTTCCGAGTACAAGCATGCTCCTGTGAACATCCTCACTTTGTAGCTGCAATTTGGCCTCCTCGTTCTTGCAAGACCTTTGCAAGTGTGATGTAGCAAGCTAATATGTATGGCAGTATGTACTAATATTCTTCGAATGCAACCTCTAGTTCTACTGGTTTATCAACGGCCGGTCTCGTTCAGGAGACCCGCCGATCGCCATGAATTGTATTGCTTAGAACTGCCGGGACTTGGGCAACCCGCGTGCGGTGAATGCTCTGAAAGACATTGTTAAGGTTAATAAGCCTCACTTTCTTTTTCTTAGTGAAACTCTGGTTAGTTCCCGTAGGATGGAGGACTTACGTATTTTATTGAAGTTTGATTGTTGTTTTTCTGTTGATTGGAATGGTTGTAGTGGGGGTCTCGCGCTCCTCTGGAATAATACTAGCAATGCTAACGTTTTGGGTTACTCGAGTAATCATATCAATTTGGAAATTGTTCAGTCTAATGACTTTACATGGAGATTCACTGGCTTTTATGGCTTCCCAGAATCCCATAGGAAGCGAAGTGGCTGGGCACTTCTTAAGGCTTTATCTCATCGCTATATGTTACCTTGGGTTTGCATGGAAGACTTCAATAATCTTCTCTCTGTTAATGACAAACTTGGTGGTCGGGACTACCCTGCTTCGCTCATGGAGGGCTTTCGTTCATATATTGCCGACTGCTAGTTAATCGAGGTCCTTCTTGTGGGCTTTGACTTCACCTAGGAACAGGGAAGGGGTTCGGATTCTCTGGTTCTGGAACATTTGGATAAGGCTTTTGTCACTGCGGATTGGCTTAATTCCTTTCCTTGCCACAAACTGTTTAATTTGGTAAGCTCTTATTCTGATCATAACCCAATAAAACTCTTCGCCAGTGCTGTGTTTCCGATTAAAAGAGCCCATCAGTTTAAGTTTAAGAATACATGGTTGCTTGACAACTACTTTTTGGAGGTTGTGTCCTGTGCTTGGTCTTAGGATAGGAATGTAGGGGTACTGGCAAAAATTTCTGCTTGTAGTGCGGCTTTAACTGATTGGCAGAACTCTCAGGACCATAACTTTACATATTGGATTGCTATTTTAAAGAAAAGAATCGACGTGGCCCGTCAGGCTAAGGTAGATGATGTGTTTATAGTGAGGCTTAAATCTGAGTTCTCGACACTCCTTGCTCAGGAGGCCATTTACTAAAAACAAAGGTCCAAAATTTTCTGGCTTAAATACGGGGAAGCAAATTCTAGATTTTTTCACGCTCAGGCCTCACGAAGAAAGCGGGTTAATCATATTGAGTTCTTGGAGGATGATCATGGAAATGCTGTGTCGGATATGGATACTATGTGCTCGATTGTTTTGGATTATTTCAATGGTCTTTTCGCGGCCCCCTTATCCACACCCAACACTGCTGAGTTTGATTGTATTTCCCCGGTCGTAATGGTTAACGATAATTCCTCTCTCTTGGCCCCCTTTACTATGGATGAGTCTAAAACGACCATTTTTGACATGCACCCCGACAAAGTGCCCAGCCATGATGGAATGAACCCAGCTTTTTTCTACAAATGTTGGGATATTGTAGGCGAGGACATTTTTTCTCAAAGTTGCGGGTGGTTGGAGAATGGTGTTTTCCCCGCCTCGCTGAACAACACTACTATTGTCCTCGTTCCGAAGAAGGATAAACCTAGTAGTATGAAGGACTTAAGGCCTATCGCTCTCTGCAATGTGATTTATAAAATCATCTCCAAGGTTCTTGCCAACAGACTCAAGGTCCTTCTTCCTCGAATTATCTCCCCTTTGCAGTCAGCGTTTGTCCCAGGAAGACTTATATCCGATAATATTATGGTTGCTTTTGAGATTATTCACTACATGAAGAATAAAGGGAAGGGCTCTAATGGTGATGTAGCGTTTAAGATCGATATCAGCAAGGCATACGACAGAGTCGACTGGGGTTATCTTAAATTTGTCCTGATAAAATTGGGGTTTGATGTTCAGTGGGTTAAGTGGATCATGCTTTGCGTTTCTACCGTCCAGTATTCAGTTATGTTTAATGGTCAAACCGTGGGCCCTATGACCCCTCATCGGGGTCTTCGACAGGGAGACCCACTCAGTCCCTATCTTTTTATTTTATGTGCTGAAGGGTTATCTGCTCTTTTGAGGACGGCTGAGTCTCGAGGGGAGATACATGGCATCACCATTTGCAGAGGAGCAACCAGTGTTTCGCATCTGTTCTTTGCTGATGACATCTTCTTCTTCTTTAAGGCCTCGTCGACAGAGTGTCGCAATGTTAAGCGGATTCTCACCACGTATGAGAGAGCGTCAGGTCAAGCAATTAATTATCAAAAATCGGGGGTCATGTTTAGCTCAAATACGAAGGAGGAGGTGAAGCAGGATGTGAACATGATTTTGGGGGTTTTGAATCCAATTGATCATGGCCGGTACCTGGGTCTCCCTTCTCTAATTAGGAGAAATAAAAGGCAAATTTTTTCTTTTTTAAAGGATCGACTTAGCAAACGTATTCACAGCTGGAAAAACCGTCTGCTTTCCAAGTCAGGTAAGGAGACCGTCCTCAAGACTATCGCTCAAGCTCTCCCTACGTTCTGTATGAGTGTTTTCCTTCTCCCTAAAGGTATTTGTGAAGATTTATACAATATGATGAATTCTTATTGGTGGGGGTCCTCCTCAGGCAGTCGATCTAAAATTCACTGGGCCAAATGGGAACGGCTATGATGTAAGCGGGACCACGGATAATCGAGCTATACCAAAATGGTCCATGACCAAAGCTAGGACCAAAAGATTTAAAGAGGCTCTTTGGGCGCATGTGAATTTTTATCTTCAGAAGATGACAAACTCCAAGCCTATTAGAGGAGAGTTTAATGGAATTGAGCCCAAACTAATCCACCTAACTCAAATCCTTGGACCGGACACACTTGGAGCTTGAAAACACGAAGAATTGGGCTATTTAATGCTTCATCACTTAAGCCTAAGAAGATATCAAACATATTTATTTAATTTTTGGACTTCGTTATATTTTGGGCTTCCATGTCTTTTAGCCCAACCCTTTTATTATTTGACCTAGGTATAAATACTTATGTTTTAGGGTTTTACGATTTTTTTAGAACATATTGTTTGAGTGCCGTCGGCTTTAGAGAGAACGTTATTCTCTTGTTCTTGTTACTTTTCGAACCATCTTTCACTTATCAATTGTTTCCTCAATTGTGGCGTGTTGATTGTTCACTTTTCTTGGTTTTATTTTGATCATCATGATTGCTTGGAACAAGTTTCTGAGAGGTGTCGTAGAAATCAAAACCTTGCGTATCTTTATTCCATCAAATTGTCGTCGATCTTTCCGCGAAGCGCATTATTTCGAGATCGCTTGGAACAAGTTTCTGAGAGGTGTCGTAGAAATCAAAACCTTGCGTATCTTTATTCTATCAAATTGTCGTCGATCTTTCCGCGAAGCGCATTATTTGGTATCCGAAGAAGCTGGGCGGTATGGGATTTTGTGATTTACACTGTTTTAATCTTGCGATGCTTTATAAGCAGGGTTGGCGTTTCTTGTCTCACCCAACTTCACTGTCGAGCAAGTTGTTTAAAGCAAGGTACTTTCCGGATTGTAATTTTCTTCATGCTAGAGAAGGTCGGAACTCTAGTTTTATTTGGAGGAGCATTTTATCGGCTCAACAGCTGCTGGGTAGAGGAGCTCGTTGGAGAGTGGGAGATGGAAATTCAATCTCAGTTTTTAACGATCCATGGTTGAATTCCGAAGAGGGTTTCTTTGTGCGTTCTGCTCCGTTGCTAGTTATGGAGAACATGAAGGTTAGTGAGCTTTTTAATTCGGACAAATCGGGATGGGATTATTCATTTGTCAATGGAATTTTCGCTCCGACTGATGCTCTGTAAGTGTTCAAAATCCATATTTCACTGTCTCTGCCTTCTGATCATTTCTGCTGGCATTTTACTTGGGATGGTTTGTATAGTGTTAAATCGGGGTATAGGATTGCTACTGGACAGTTCTCCTCTATTCCTACGTATTTGATTGATGGACATTGGAACTCTCTCTGGAATGTTCAGCTTCCCCCGAAAGTTAAAGATTTCCTCTGGAGAGTCTTGCGTGATTTTGTGCCTTGTAAACAGAGACTTTTAGCTAGGGGTGTCTCTCTTGATACTTCTTGCAACAGATGTGGTGGGGCTGAATCTACGAATCATGTGCTGCTCACTTGCCCCTTTGCTCGTCGAGTGTGGGCTACTGCAGATATCACTATACAGGATGAAGACATTAAAAGCTGTATCTTTTTGGTGTTAATTGGTAAGAATTCTGCTTTAGGCCATCGAATTTCTGTGATTTGCTGGAGCCTTTGGTTCCATCAAAATTTGTTGTGTTGGGAGCAGAAGGATACTCCTCCGAATGCCATTATATCTTTTGTCGAGGAGTTTTTTGCGAATTGGAAAGCGACTACCGGTGCTTTTGGCCGGATACAATTTAATGGCAACACCCCTGCTTGTGTTCATTCTTGGTGTAAGCCTGATGTAGGATGGTTGAAATGCAATGTTGATGCTTCGGTCTTGACAGGAGAAAATTGCTCGGGGTTTGGGGTTATTCTCAGGGACGATCATGGTCGGTTTGTAAGGGCTCTATCAAGTCACATTCCTGGTTATGTGGATGCTTATCTCGCTGAAGCTATTTCCATCAAAGAAGCTCTGGCTTGGCTTAAGGATCAATGTCTGGATCGGATTATCATCGAGTCGGATTGTTTAGGTGCAATTAATCATCTTAATGACTCTTCCAACAATCTGCTAGAGGTTGGTACAGTGTTGGCTGAATGTCTCTCGTTTCAAAACAACTTCCAATTTTTGTTCTTCCATTGGACTTCTCGGAATGCTAATAAGGCTGCTCATACATTAGCAAGGGTGGCTTTACTACATGCAGACCAGTTTGAGTGGGATTCTATCCCAAGTAGTATTGTTTATGTTCTTTCTCTTGATTGTCCGTCACTTGTTATCAATTCAAAAGAGGTTCTAGGTTCGGGTGTTATAAGGTAAAGCCTATTGGTTTTGGGCTTAGATGCTTCTTCTGGTTTGATGTTTTCGTTAATTTAATGAATTTGCTTTGATTCAAAAAAAAAATTGTCATCTAAAATCATAGCAGTCAAGAGATTTTGGTATAATTTCTCCTATATAAATATGCTGTATCTCCGTATGTTTAAATCAATTGGAGAAAATGCTTCTCCAGTGCTCTATTTTAATGCATTCGAGATTCATTAGCGATTTCCTCATAAAAGATATCTTCCCATCGAAAATGAGGAGTCAATCCCAAAAGGTAAATGTTGTCTTAATCAAAGTATTCCGAAGGTTAAGGAAGGATGGAACAGAAATGGAATTAGGAAGATTATTAAGAAGATCAGATTTAGCGTGTCAGAAAAAGCTAAGATGCTCCTACATAATTCACATATTCAACTTCGAGTCACGTTATATATATGTCTATATGAAAACTCCGTCTCTGTGTCCACAACAAACCTAATCAGTGTGAACTCTAATTATGTGGAAGTGATGTATAATTATGGGTTGCAAATTTCCCAGCAGTCTGACAAAATCTCCCACGAAAACGTTAGAAACATGTGTAATGTCAACCTGTAAGAAATGCGTTTTGTGTTGACTCTGTTTATCTGACAAACGAAGTCTAATAAATGGGTATCTTTTTTTTTAAAAAAAAGTACTAATGAATGGGGTCATAGAGGCTCAGAAGTCTCAAGATGATCCTAAAGTAGACATGTAAAGAAGAGAAAAACCTTTATGACTCCCAACTGAAATAACTAATCATAGCAGATTGACCTTCTCTTTATCTTCCTGAAAAAGAACCGAAGGCAACACAAAGCAGCTAAATAGTTGTGAGAGAAAGCAAGGCCTTAATTTGCATACTATAACTTATGCTTTACATATAAGTTTCATTACAAATTTTGGAACAAGGGAACATGAAGTTACTATTGTAGTTTTTCTGCTTAAAACTTTTCTGGTTTGCCACAAATAACACAAGAAAGGTGGAGAGAAGATTATATAAAGGAAGATAAAAAAAGATAGAGAGAGAGAGAGCACTTTTTTAACAAGACCCTTTAGTCTCCATGTATCTTTAAGCAAACGAAAGAGAAGCAACAATATGGTAGAATTGTAGCTTCTCTACGAGCTCTTTGGCATGGTTGGTGCCTCGACGCTCCACTCGTAAAAAGAGTTCTTCACTTAGCCAATCACCAATGTGCGCGTCTACAAGGACCCCGGAGACACTTCGGCAGCTATTGGCCAAGGCTCGACCAACCTCAGCGGCATCATCAGGGTGGTTGACAACCAAAGGACTCCCCCCTTTGAAAATTTCAAGCTTGTTTATAGTGTATGAGCCATTGGCTTCGACCACCTCCTTGAACTCTTGTAGGCTTGGTGCATATACTGGAATGTTGAAGGTGTCACGCTTCTCCCTAGTAATGAGGCCCTGTGATTATTATTATTATTATTAGTATAACATTAGTTTAACAAAAATATCAAAGAATATCACTTGTGACCCTTAGACCAGTTAGGCTTTGGCCCAAGTTCACTAATGCCCACTGACCAGTAGCTCAAGCGTAGTTGAACTACGTGGTTGAATGTTTGTGCCCATCCACATTACCTACAAACAAAGTTGGTCATGATATCCATGTACTCTGTTGATAAAGAGTACAAAGTCGATCACAGGGACAGGATATGCTCAACTTTTGGGGCTTCACTTCGATCATCATCTCAGTGACTTTGTTGTGTGTTCTTTCAATGTTCCGTCCACCCACTTGTGAACAGTCATCATACTGCCGACACGGCAGTCAGCAAGTGAATGGCTATAATCCTATTTTTGGTAGACGACTAACAGTAACTAGGGTGTATCATCACCACTGCCTTCATAATCTTTGCTCAGACGGTGACAATTCATAATAGGTTGTTCTTTTCTTTTGGTACAATTTCATAATAAGTTTTTCTAAAAGCACCGTACCCAAATCACTCCCCTTCCAGCATAGTGTTTCCTTACTTTTTGGTCGGCCAGAAAAAGCTGTTTCTCTTTTTACACAAAAAACAAATATGTACTGCGTGGAAATGCGTGATGATTCACCTAAGGTTCTGTAGTAAACAAGTTTAATAATTAACCTCTTAATTATTAAGACTTTGATGAATGGAATAGAATTACCTCGCGAACAAGATCATCCCAAGCATCCTGATAGTGGGTCCCGAAGAGAAGGCCAGCCCCACCTTGGTCAGTGGGTTCGACAGAGGTTCTGCCCAAGCAAGCAAGGAACATGGACCCGCCAGTTTTAATCTCCTGTGATCTTGCTCTCATGAAATCTGCCAAGTCCTTTTGGAATTGCTGCTTGTATGCCTCTGCTACCGCCTCTTCTGCACCATGGATGTACACTCTCCCTCTGTTATATGCCCTTGATCTCTTGTCCACCACACTCTCTGGCACCTATTGGTTCATATTTATACTCTACATGTTTAGTTATTGCTATTCATTACTTCATCATTGCAGGAAAATAACTTTAACCTTTTTACATTAAGAGTTTTAATACGACCAAACACTAAGCTCCAAGGATGCCATAATCTTCGTTTCTTATTATTATGTTTCATAAAGTTTCTCTTCCTGTCTGTCTCTTAATTTCTTCCCCACCTACCCATATTCTCAGGAAGACAGACTTTGGATAACCAAAATTTCAATCCTGGAAGTCATATCCAAAGTTTTAGATATATGCAATATTTCAAACCCTGAATGATCATTATTTTTACTAGGTGATAGCCTTTTTGACCATCCTAAAATCCAGCAAAAAAGAAAATTGAGAATCACAATAAAGTTTAGAGGCACAAATGCAATTAATTAGGACTTACATCAGCTTTGGGAGCCAACAAAATACGTAGTATTGGGCATATGTTAAGGTTATAGGTTGTATAGAATGTACTAAAATTGCAAATTTGACTACTTTGGTGTATATTATGTAAAACCACAAGTTACTAAAAACTTGCCTGAGAGAGCCAATGCAAGCAGAAAGATGAGTGGAAGACGTTGATGGATCTTGAGGGGAACAATCTCCGGTAGAACGAACCAGGGACCGCAGCAGCAAAATAATTCCGGTGGCCACTAGCAGCCAGACATTCTTCCATGCTGCCACCATAGTTGACTGAGGGAGGGAGGAGCTGGAAAAGGGTGTTGAAATCATTGCTAGGGAGATCGGAGAAGAACGCGCCGAACTCCGGTGGCTCCAGTCCCGATGACTCGTACCGCTTGATCATGTGCTTGATGATCACATCAATGGTACTGATAGTGTTGTTCCCAGATGAGCATCCCAAGTCCACCACTTGAAATGGGACATCGGAGGAGGTCAAGTGAACCCTGTCTAGGGTTTCTAAGAGATGGTGAAGCATGGCCCGGGCATGCAAGGCCTGCACGTATACAAAGTTCGGTTTATAGCCATTAATCACATAAACGTGAAAGGTTTTGCTCAATTCATCAAGTTCTCATAGATCTTTTCTATGTAGGTCTTTGGAGAGGAATGTAGTCAATATACAAGATAACTTTAAAAGTAGTTTAGATTGCCATACCGAAGGATAGGAGATTATTAGTTATCAGGTTATCCATAAAAACTTCAATAATCTGTTTCAAACTCATACATCCACTTGTTAAAACGTAAAACAAAGTAAGGGAATAACACAAAACTCCAATAAACAAAAACATAGCAATCGCCGAAATTGTATTGTTTGATGGAGAACTAATCCAACGAACAATGTTAAAGATAACAAATGCAAAATCAAGAGAGAAGAGACCTCTATCAAAATTTAATTTATAATCAGCCAAACCTGTGCTTGGCTATTGTTTGCATAGCTAGCCTCTCCTTTACCTCCTTTCATGCAAAGCAACTTCTCAAGATTGACACTAGACACAACAACATTATCTCCTTGGGAAGCCATACTGTCGGTGGGAGAGAAGTATGCGAAGAAGTGAAATACAACGAAAAATGGCAGCAAGAGTGTGGGTGGAGAAAACGAGAGCGGCTAGAGTTGAATTTATACAGGGAATGAGGAGGCTATACTGTTGCTCCTATGATGTTTGGAGTTTAGTTACGTAACATTGGAGAAAAGAGTACTTATATGTATTCCTTATTTAATAGCCTTTAATAAATTATTAAACTAATATTTTAATTTCTTTAATGCATATCAAACTCTGCAATTTGCTATTTCATTCACTTAAGATAGTTGTCACATATTTCAACGATATTTAGGTAAAAAAATAATGATAAAACTTAACAAAATAATTAATTTCTGTTTTTTAGTTTTTTACAAAAATAATGTCTTTTTACAGGATTTTATAAATAAAAATATAGTTAAATTGATAAATTTTAGTGATATGTTTGTGTTTTTTATTCTTAAAAAAAGGTAAAAATAGTACGTCTAGTTGATAAAAATATTGCTTGTCATTTTGTTGGTCAAAATTACATAGCACGTTACCTGGGGAGGGAGATTGGACAGACCACCACATGTTTCAAAAATTCACTTAATTTTCACGTTGACTCGGGTGATACGCCAGGAACACCATTTGCCTTCGTGTCAGCCCAATTTTACTGTGGCAATTGGCAAACATAAAACTAAACATCAACATCAACGTATTCGTGTCAGAAACTCTGCTGTTCCTTATTCACCCCAAAGATAAAGCAGATAACACTGACACCCGCTGCCGAATCAGACTTATTAGCCACCCAAATGTTTGTATTAGTTTTTGGTTCCTTGTACCACCATAATGGTCTCTAAATGTTAGCCGCCAGCGAATTCACCGTCAATAATCGCCGGCAACCGGAGCCGAGCCCGTCTGAGTCAACCCCTCCAAGAGTTCTCTCCATTTTGTCTTCCGTGATAGAGAAGCTAGTGGCTAGGAATGACCGTCTCGTTGATTTCTCGGACCAGAAACTGTTTGGAACGACCACTTCTAGTTTAGCCCTTCTTGGAAAGGGCTTAAATGCATTTCATGGCGTGAGGGCACCAAACATAACTGTTCTTAAGTACCTGGAGAGGCTTTACAAATACGCAAATTGTAGCCCAGCTTGTTTTGTGGTTGGGTATGTGTATATAGACAGGCTGGTACACAAGTACCCTGACTCGCTTGTGGTTTCGTTGAATGTACATAGGTTGCTGATTACGAGTGTCATGATTGCTTCCAAAATGCTGGATGATGTGTATGCTTTCTCTTTCTTCCTTCTGAATAAACTACTATAACGTAGGTGCTGTACTTTGCTTATAATCATAACAATTTACATGTATATCTTTTGTTATCTTCCCAAGCCGCTGGGTGATTGTATATGGACGATGCCATATGACTTCTAAGTCCGGCCATTAAAAACTAAGTATACAGGAGTATGGTTTTCCTAGAACTGAACTCGAAGCTAAGCTAATCAAGAGAGACTCCGTCTTCCCTCTTTCTGATACGAATCTGACATGTCTAATATAATTGACTTGGCAGAGACCCTTCTGCTAGATAATTCGCTTATTAGATCATCACCAAGCAAGATGCTCTGATTATCTTACTTGGGTCAAAAAGAAATTGATAAGGTATGGGACGAAATGCAAATGATATTTACCGTAAGGATGGTCAACTTAAGGTTCTGTACTCAGAAGAAAGCTCAAATTCGTGTATTGTCAAGGGATGGGCATCACATGCCTTGAGAGATAAGTTGGTGACTAAGTGTCCATCCTGAGTTAGAACTAACCATGTTTGTTACACTTCTTATGTGCGTCTATTTAGATTTCTGCTGTATTTGTGAACATATATATGCTCAAATTATGTTTAATTGACAGTAATTTTCTCAGTACTTGGCTGTAATAATTGCAGGCATTACAACAATGCTTTCTATGCTCGGATTGGAGGTGTGAGCAATGCAGAACTGAACAGGCTCGAAATTGAATTCCTTTTCCTGTTGGATTTCGGTGTTATGGTAAGCTCTCGGGCGTTTGAGAGTTACTGTATGCACTTGGAGAAAGAGATGCTGTTAAATGGTGCAGTTCACAAAATTGAAAGGCCACTTTTGCCCAGTGAGCTGCAGCATCACGATAATACCCCTGCAACACCACCTGAAGAAAATAAAAAAAATTCTTCACCAACTCAAGCCACTGACTGACTTGTTAATTAATTAATTGATTGATTTCTCTGCGTTCTATTTGCTTTATCAGTTGTTGTAACACAGGCCACTTTTTCATGAAGTTCCCCTTCTTGTCTTACTCTAATTTTCGGAGTATCGAAGCTTAAAAAAATTACCAAAGTTTTGTTTTTACTACAAGGATCCGTTGTCTAATTTCTAATGCCAAAAGTCCTTAATTTGTAATCATGATTTGGGATTTAACTGTTCGGTTTTTATATGTGTGCATGGGTGAAGATGGTTCCCATCAAATATAGGAATGTTTTTATTCTTTTTATTACGCGTTAGAAGAATAGCATAAAACTACAAGTTGCAAGGCCTCAGAGGGGACAGACAAAAGCAATGTGCTAAGTCAGATTTCTCTCTATCCAAAGGTATCCATCTGTGAGGCTTTTGGAGTGCTTTACGGTTTGATTTGTTAGGAGAGTGTTGTTTTTAGTAAGGAAAGCTACTCTTGACATCTGCATTGTAGTTGAGATGAGGAATTTAACAGGTCTTTTGTTTTCTTGAATGTTTTTGTGGTCTCTCTCTTTTTACTAGAAAAACTAGCCTTTTCAGAATGCTTTCAGGATTGCTTTTACAGGCGATTGCATTCATCCATTAGATGGTCTGCAGCCAGTCTTGGTGGTTGGTGTGAAGGTTGAAATTGTAGAGAAAAAGTTTCCACATTGAAAAGAATAAAGTTGACTTTAGGAATACAATATTGCTCGAACCAAGTTATTCCGGTGCACTTTCAATCGTTCTACTCCGAATAATTTCCGAGTAGACTTGGTCTGGGTTGTTTATGTGATGTGGAACAGGTGGCATTGTATTCTAAACACGAGCCATGGTTCTTGTACTTACAAGAGGGCAGTTACAACAACTTTCGTTCATTATCGACTTAGAGTTGAAAGGAATTTAAGTTTCAATATATTATTTAGGGGATGCCAGTGCCACTAGTCAAGCGAAAGCATGCGTCTTTTTAAGGTCGTGGAGTATTGTGTTCCAAAGTTCGTTTTAGCTTTAAGACGTTTTCTCATGTCCAGGACTTGGTCTAATTTTTTATTCGATATTCCGAAAACTACCTACTTCGAATATGAATTCACTTAATTCAAAAGAATGCATTGTCCTTAAAAAGGCATCCAAATGCATGCAGCTTAGCTGGAGAGTTTGCTCTCAATTTTTTGAATCGGTTGAAGACAACTAGTGGCGGATAAATGCAATGATAAGTAGCTCTAGACCTTCGAAAAGTACTGATTGCAAGCAAAAGCACTCAATTCTTGAAGTTTATGAGCTATACTTTCTGAATTCATAGAATCATTTAGACCAAACTTGCTACCATTAATCCTTAAACTAGATATTCTATCCAAATCTTTCAATGGAGAATTGTACGGGCAACCATTGGTACCGGCCAAAAATATTGATCGGTACCGGTGATTTTTGGTCAGTACCGACCTAGACCGGCCGGTACTGTAAACTTTAAAAAACACAAGGACCTATTTGCAATTTTCAAATTTTTTTAATCCTAAGTTCCCAACCCCCCGACTCTTTCAACAGATGCTCCTGTCCTCTCTTCTTCTCTCATCTTTGTGCCGCCTCATCCTCGCTGCCACTACCTGCCTCTTCTCTTCTTACTGTCACCATTGCGTCTAACTGCCTCCGTGCTACTTTGGCCCTCGTCTCCTTCGCTCGTCCTCCCTTGGTTGTTCCTCCGTTTGCTTTGTCGTTCCTCCACATAGACCCGAAGATGCCACCACCTTCTCCGCCCAAAGCCGCCGCACCGCAGCACTGCTACACTACACTGAAGCCACCAGAGACGCATTTGAAGCCACCGAAGACGGCCACTTAATTCAACTAAACCATATTTTAAAATCCTACCAATAATAACATAATAATTAACTCCAAATAAAATAGTTAG
>JANZLK020001322.1:818382-828480 GCA_026937615.2 Erythroxylum glaucum
AAAACCATTTTTCTGTTAATAATTACCAAAATTAATTAATTAATATTTCCTTTATTAATTTTTGACTCCGTTAAATTGCTAGGTATCCGACACTAAACACTTTTTCTCCTTCCTCGTCGGTGTCTTTACACGAAAAATAGCTTTAGTGTTCAGGTCTCGTCATGCGAAAAAATGGAGGCTTTCACCACATTTTCCTCTTCAACCTCGAGGGTCGTATATCTATTGAGAGGGGTTCTCCATTTCAAGGTGCTTCGTTCTATTACCATTACTTTGGTTTTTGGTTTATTGTAAAAGATCGTTTTATTTTAGGAAAAGTGTATTGCCTGGTACTCTTGTTTTGGTTGTATGTCTAGAAAAAGTTCATTTCCTCGGAAGAGCATATTGGAATTGGCTTAGCTTTCAGAGGTTTGTTTCCAAAGCTTTTTCTTTTTCTGTAAATTGGGTTGTTGCTAAAGTTATGCTTCACTCTGTGGTCTATAAGCAGATAGTTGAGCTTCAAGGTTTCATTCTTCTACTTCTTCTTCTTCTTTAGAGTTGGAGCACTGGGGTGGAGAGTTGAGGAGAGACCTTTCTGTTTTCTATGGATTGGGAAAAAAGTTAACGTGAAGAGCAGTTGTCTTCTTTTCCCTTTTGCAGCTTTCTATCTTGATAGAAAATATATTTTGATAGCACCTCCAAGTATGGATTAGTATTCTGCAAACTGCTCAAAAGAGATAGAGAAACAGGAAGGCTGAACAACACTTTTTGGATAATAGAACCAGTGTACTTCGTTATTTTTTAATCATACTCTTTTGAACAGTCAGCATTTAATGAAGCACTCTTTTGTATTAGGTTTGGTGTATTCCAACACCTTGACCAAAATTACTTGATTCCATATTTTGGAAATTTTCATTTTAAACTGTTCTCGGAAAGGTGGATCTTTCTATGGCTTGTTGGTTGTTAACAAAACTCATAGAAGTCTGAGTTTGATTTTATGTAGATGTGTTGAAGAAGACTGACTTCATTTCAGGATTCTTATGATACGTTTATATTGTCATTGATTTGGTTTTACTCTTTCAGAAATGTGCTGAACTTTATTAGTGGGACTTTCACTAGGTTGTTGTTATTGTTGTAGAAATGTGCTCAACTTGATATGCTTTTTCCACAGGACTCCGCTCTCACTGCCCAGAGAAGCCTTCTTTTGTCAGGCATCCTTTGGTAAGCAGTTAGTATCTTTTGCAGTGCTTATATAATTCATATTAATGCTGATGTGTTTTTCCACTTCTAACTCATTTTTTGTGAAATTTTAACAGTTTATGATTTTTCCTTTCTGATATAACAAAGCTGATTCTGAAATAGATGGAGTCTTCAGTTCAAGACCATTGTCTCCTACTCTGTTCGCAGCAGAAATGGAACAAGTCAGTGCTGTCTAATCCTTGTTCTTGAAGAAACAAGGTACGAGTAAAGCAGCTGCAGCAAGAATTATCAACAAGTCAGACCTTTTCATAGATCAACTTGTCTCAAGGCTTCATGCTCTTCATAAATCTCGATATCTAGTAGATTTGGTTAATCTGTTTGAGCATAACACTATTTGCTTAGGCTTCTTTATTGTACTGGTGGCAATCATGAATTCCTCTGGATGTTGTAGGTTGAGAGCTCACAACATTTGAAATCAGGGATGCTCTTATTCCTTACGTTGGATCCCTTCTTGAAGAAAATGGAAACTTTCTGATAGAATTTGATGGACAGTTTTCCACATCCATCAGTTAAAGGCAGAATCATTAAACCTGTTTCTTTGACCCATTTAACTGCAAACTGCTTTTGCTTGCTACAGCTTGGAGGGGAAAGCAACTTTACGAGTCCAAACGATTTTCCTTGGCAATGGAAAATTTGTCCTCCCGAGCCAGTAGTTGAGGTTCTTCTTGAGCTTGGACTTGCTAAATCAGACCTTTCTACCATCTTTAGCAAAAGGCATTGGATGATAGTGTCAGTAGTAAAGGTTTGTGAACTGGACCGGATCAACAAGACTCGTGCAAATGATGCAAAAACTTAGGGTGCTCATTTCAGAAGAACATAAAAGTTGGGCACAATTGCCTAATCAAGCCATATGTACTACTCTTTAAAAGGCATTGGAGTTGGATATGCTGTCTAAAGAACATAACTACAGGGGCACTTGAGGATCAACATGCCTAATGTAGTCTAAGCGAATTTCTATCAACAGGACAGATCATTGAATTTGAGTCATTTGGAATTCAGTGAATGATCTTGACATTCTTGGCACAAGTGTGTGCAAAATACTAGGTAATTGGGGGGATGCCATATACATCTAACATGTTGGACCAAAACACTTAACTTGGATTTTGGTAATGAGATTCAAGTTTTTGCACCCTAACATCTAGACAACTTGGTTTTCATTGGCATCTGATCAGTTGGTCCGTAAACGCTGCTTCTATGCTAAAACGTCAACGTTTTAATAAGACCCAACTATCCAGGCTTTGCTCCCGCTTAAGCCAAGCCGCGATCGATGTTCGGTCTCTCCTTTCATTTTACTTCTCGCTTTCTTTTCATGCTTGATTTCAGTCATATTTGCTTAGATGTCTCCCAAGAATTGAAATCCCACTTTGATATTTGTCCCAGGTAACTTCTTATCTTTAATGCTCGTGTTTTTATTTTTATTTGAATCCCCCTTCAGGGTGGTTGTTTTGCTTATGCCTCTGTGATTTTTGTAATGATATTGATCATCGACAGCAGCAGGTTGTGGCCTTTCCTTTCGCATTGTTAAACCGCAACCCTCAATCCTCCACTACAGTCCTCGACAAAAGCTCTTTCCTTTTGCATTCAAGCTCTCTCCTTTAGTTTTATGTTTGAAGTTACTGAAACATTGACAAGATTTTGAGGTGAGTTCTCGTCCTAAGAAATGATCACTGAAATGTTAGCGAATTTTAGACTTAGATGAATTCTTTAATATATTTGTGGAGACAAGAAAAGCCCATGTTTTGTGTGATTTAGAAGCGATTCTAACCTGAAAGGAATGATCTGGCAAGCAACTTTGTGACTTAGAAACAAAAACCAGTTTTGTTTGTGTCTCATTAATGAACTGCTTGACTTTGTACTTGTTTGTTTATATGTTTCTCTTTGCTTTGAGTTTTAATGTGGAATTGGTGTAAGAATTCTTTGTTCTTCTTTTGTTTGATCAATCGACAATATACTTCGTCTTGTAAGAATAGGAAAGAAAAGAATAATGGTTCCAACAAAGAAAAGAATAATGGTTCCGGCACTCCATCTTTCACTACAACTCTATTTGGGATTGATTAGATTCCTTCCTCAAAGTTTTTGTCTTCTTATTCGTCTCACTATATCAATGTCCTTATTTACTTCGTTATTGGAGAAGTACTGAAATTTTGAAATGGGTCTTTTTTCCTTCTAGTAATTGTTGTTGTATAGCTACGGTTTTAGTAAGACCCACGTAGAGTTGAGTGACAAAACCCCTCACTCATAGGGGTGCACTAGCACGATCGTGACAGAACCTCTACTCATAGGGGTGCACGATCGTGACAAAACCCCTTACTCATAAGTTAAATGATTAAGTCACCTCGGTGTGCACTAGCACGATCGTGACAAAACCCTTTACTCATAAGTTAAATGCTAGTCGTGGGGTGACATAAGTCACCCTGGTGCATGGCTAGTCACGGGGGTGACTTAATTAGTCACCCTCGTGCGTGGCTAGTGGCTTAACTATTCTCTTCGTGCAAATTTGTGGACACTAAAATGAAACAAAGGATTTGAAGTATGTTTGTAGTAAATGAAGTTTTGTAATTACATGTTTTCTTTTTACAGTTTAACGTAAACATAATTGTCATATTAAAGCATTTTAAGAATTTTGTATGACTTGTTTCAATTGCTAATAACATCATTTATTCAATATTCAATTTGAAGTTCACTATACTAATGCTTGTTACGAGTCTTTAAAAGATAATATGTTATTCTAAAGAAGTAAAGTTATGCAGCAGTGGTTTACTGGATAACAATTACTTATGCGTTCATCTAATATCCCTTTACATATTGCTATATATACTGCTATATACTATTATATATATCCCTTTACTTATTCTTGAGACTATGCACTGCTATATATGCCTTACATTTATTCACAACCAATTTTAACTACCAATGGTTTCCTCTTCTATTTTTTGCTCTAATGGAAATCTATCTAAGAATAAACTCTTCTAGTCAGTGCCATAACTTAGATAACGCAGACACCTACTACAATCCATGTTAATACCACATAGATAATGCATCTTCAACACAATTCATACTACCCAGATACCTCAGAAACCCTTCAATCATATCAATTAGCAATTAACACGTCCTAAGTAGTTCAAATGATTTTTCACTCCAACTTCAAACAAGTTGATGCAAACACATTTAAACAAGTTGATCCAACTACTTGACTACCACAAAGTGGAACAAGTAGGCTGTTACAACCCTCCAACAAATAGAAAGACTCGCACAGATACAAGGGAGAGATGGGAAGCACATAAATTCATCTCTTCCAATCTTGGTCAAGTTGATTGGAAGAGACAATAAGGTCAAATAAGCATCACAAAAGTTATTTGGCTGATGAGGTAAGCCAAACAACCATATTGATAGCAAAAAAAAAAAAGTGACCAAGTTAGGTTCACAAGAAACATACCTAATTCGTGCAACTAGCAGAGAAATGTTGGAGAAAAGACCAAATTGTGAAGACAGAGAGAGACAAGAGCAACGAAGACGAGAGCGTGAAGCATGAAGATAAAAGTGAGAGAGACAAGGATATTTTAGTCCTCAACATGGTAATCTTTATTCCGACATACCCAGAATAGGTAAAAACAAGGTTACATCGCCTTTAGCTATTCCCCAAGTTCAAGGAATAATTAAAACCAAGAATAGGTATTCTAAATTTCTTTTTCTAACCAAACACAAGAATAGGTAATTTTGAGGAATATGTTAGGAATAGAATTGTTATTCCTTTAAACCAAACATGGCCTAAAGAGATTGAAGCCATGATCGGGTGGTTGGTTGTGCGTAAGTTTTAATTATTAACCCATGATAATCCGCAATTGCACAGTTCGTTAGCGTAGTACCAAAGGTGTCGATCCCACAAGGAGAGAGTTAATCTAATCCTAAAATCTCAGGTCATAAACAATAATAAAAATTCAAATTGCATGAAACTGATATGAGAACTTAATTAAATCAATCAAATTAAGAATCACATACGAAATACTAATTACCAAGCAATTGCAACACACTCAAGAATCAACCGAAAGAAAATGCTAGTTGAGAGAAAGAGAATTTTACCTATCCTTAATGCTAACCTAACTGATTTTGAATTATCGAATTGTTGGTTCTAAATTATCCTAGGGTTGATTACTCTCTCTTGAGTTATAACCTTTAACCTTAAATCATAAACCTTAATTAGATTATGGAGGATGCAATCTCTCAATTTGTACCTATCCAAAACCATAATTAATTCTAAAGTTCTCTAATAAACTATTGAAAACTTATGCAAGATTTCTCTTCGAACAATTTCTCGATCTGATTCAATTCTTGTTCTATTAAATCACCTAACTCTTGTTAGTCCAATTTAATCATTTTTTATTTGACTCACCCTCTCAGTTTATTACCGAATTATGAATTGCATAATCAAACCACAAAAAATCCAATAAACACATAAACAATCTAATTTTCATTAATTCAAGAATAAAATTCTAAAGATGAGTTTAGATTATCCTCAACATTCTAGATCCTATCATCAACTATTCAATCCAATTCTATACAATAATAAAAATGAAATTAAATAGGAAATACAATCTAAATGGATGATTAGGGGTAGTGACGTCAGGAAATCTCTTGATCCATGAAGTACGTCGCGTCAGGTTCTTCTCTTCTCTCTTCCGTCTTCTCTTCCACTATCTCTCAATGATTTCTCTCTAGGGTTTCTCAAGGTGGCTGATGCAAAAGCTCCCCTTCTTTGTCTCTTTTGTTGTTCTTTTAATATCCTCTTGTGTTCTAAATAGCCCTAGGATTTTTCCAATATCTAAAAGGTCTAAAATCCCTTGAAACTTAACATTCTTGAGTGTCTAAGCGTCTACCCGATGCAAGCCACGATCTTGAACATTTCCTAGGCTTTTGTCACGATTTTGGCTTGACATGTCACGATTGTGAGTCGTTGTTTCAATCTGTATGTCTTCAAAACTTTTCCGTTCTTCGATGTTGATCATAAAATACTAGCAAACACATCAAAGTACCTAAAAACCACAATATTTAAGCTCAAAAACTTATACTAACTTATAAAGCACTAAAACATAAATAATTAACAAACTAACACAATTCTAACCTAAACACATACTAAATGATTGAATTAACAGCTAAATACATATCGAACTATGCTCTAAAATACGATGTAATTTATAGCTATCAAGCAAGCTTTTTAGATTCAATCTAAGTGTATTTTGATCATTTTAATGAAACCATACTAGAAAAAAAGCATACCTTTGCAACCAACCTTTTTCTTTAAGTCTACCTTATCTTGAAGAACTCCAATAAAATCATTGATATTTTCAAAAAGAAAAGGTGTAAATTCAATGAGAGTTGAAGTGTTTCTTAAGTATTTTCAAAATAATATAGGCTCATTACTAGATTTCTATTGCTTAGTTCAGTTGTTGAATTCATTCATCCCTGAGTCTATTTTTGTAGGACAATCACAAGGATTACTAGACTAATTAACTCTCAAGAGATAGAAAAAGCTTAATTTAATTTTAGTTCTAATAAATCTCCAATTCTAGATGATTTGAAAATTTCATCAAGGAATCTTAGAATTTGATAAACCCTTAATTTTGAAAAGCTACTTTAAAGTTCTTCAACTCAAGTAAAATCCTTAAAGAACTCGACATAATTAATAAATGCCTTATTCCTAAAAGACCAATCTTTAATTCCTGCAAAGGTTTCAAGCTACTGGCTTATTGCCATACTTAACATCATCTCCAAGATAATTGCCACCAAGCTCAAATTTGTTCTTGACTCTATGATTCCTAAGTCTCAGGGTGCTTACATAAAAGGAAGAAATATATATGATAATGTACTATTATATCAAGAGCTATTCAAGGGTTATTAAAAGAAAGGAACAATCAAGATTTGCACAATGAGATTTAATTTTCATAAAACCTTTAATTCAATAAATGAGTAATTCATTATACTTTAGAAGCATATGATTTTCCCCAAATTTCATTAAAAAAAAGTTTGAACGATTTATTACGATAGCTTCCTTCAGTATGTTGGTGAAAGGAGTGACGTATCGTCTGGTGATGATGTGTATCATCTGGTGATAACGTATATCTTCTATGCACTGTTCATCTCACATCTTCTAGTACAATTTTGACCTTATAGATGATAAAATCTATCTTTAACGTCTCATGAAAGTTGTATATCTTAAAGTCCTCTTTCAAACTATCTAAGAACAACCTTGATCTAACACATCTAGAGCAAGTTATGCCAATTATTCCAAATAGGTCTTAGACTAAAACTTCTTCTGGTTACTATTCATCTTGTATCGTCTAGTCCAATTCTGACCCTTTAAATGACAAAATATTGCCTCGATGTCTTCATGAAAGTTGTAGATCTTGAATTCTTATTTTAAATCATCTAAGAATGACCTTGATCCGATATCTCTAGGAAAGTTATGCCAATTGTAAAACATGTTCTGTGTACTGTTCATAAACTTCTTCTAGGTAATGTTCATCTTACATTATTTGGTCCAATTTTGACCCTGTACATGACAGAATCTATCTTCAAGGTATTCATGAAAGTTGTATATCTTGAAGTCCTATTTCAAACCATCTAAGAATGACTTTGATATGATATTTCTAGAGAAAGTTATGCCAATTGTTAAACATATTTTGTGTACTATTCATAAACTTCTTCTGGGTACTGTTTATCTTACATCGTCTGGTCCAATTTTGACCTTATAGACGACAAAATCTATCTTCAAGGTCTTTATGAAAGTTGTAGATCTTGAAGTCCTATTTCAAAACATCTAAGAATGACCTTGATCTGATATCTCTAAGAAACGTTATGCTAATTGTTAAACATCTTCTGTGTACTGTTCATAAACTTCTTCTAGGTACTGTTCATCTTACATTGTTTGGTCCAGTTCTGACCCTTTAAATGACAAAATCTTGCTTCTATGTCTTCACAAAAGATGTAGATCTCGAAGTTATCTTCTAAACCGTCCTAATATGACATTAATTCAACATCTATGAAGAAATTTATGCCAATATCCCAAAACAGGTTCAATATGATTGAGGACAAGACCTTGTTTAATTCTTTCAGCCATAACTTTGTTATCTGAGCTTCAAATGGTGTGATTCTTAACCTAATAGATTCCTAACACATTATTATATCTCTCCAAAAAATTTTAAGCATTCCAAATTGATTGGAAAAAATTTTATTGAAGGAAAGTGCAAGAATATATTGAAATAGTATGAACTGGTGTTATTTTATTGAACATACTTCAACATTTTGAATATATCTGGATCTGTAGGGTTCTAATTGAGATGATTTTTAATATGGAGTAAACTAGAGACATAGGATTACAAATTTTATGAAGAAGTCAAATTCTAACTCAGCCTCTAAGATGTTCAATTTCTAGATGGGAGCTGTGTATAGTACACTATTTTAGAATAAAAACGGTCAAAAAATGCTTGAAGTGTAACTTTCAAATTACTGAGCCAAATTGAAAGATTATGGTGTCATTAGAAACTTAAGACAATAGAGAAAATTTTTCTAGTAGAAAGTGTTACCAAATTACTTCATTTACTGACCAGAATGACCACAAAAGATTAACCCAAAGATTTGGACTTTTGGAAGTGATATAGGACTAAAATGAAAATTTGGATAATTGTTTGGTCTTGTAATGCTAGAATTACATTAATGAGTGAATTGTTGGTATTCAAGTACCAAAGACATGTAAAATGGAGATGAAATGGTTCATTTGATTAAAGTTGTGATTTGAAGAAGAGGAGTAAAGTGTATCTAATTTAAATGAATGAGAAATTGATAATAAGAGCAAGTAGTGCGAGAAAAGAAATGATAAGTGATTGAATTATGATATGCAAATGAGCATAGGATATGAAATTTGATAATATAAACAGGATTGTCATGAATATGCATTGTACTTATCCCATATACACGCGTGTGCATAAATGAATGCTTATAATTGTGCAAAGTTATTAATGTGTATATGCAATGTGTGTATTGCATAATTGTGATGTGCAGGATAAATGTCTATATTCAGACGTTTCCAGATTATGAAAACTAATGCTAATATGGAGCGTACTGTGAGTAGACCTAGATGGTCTTACTTTATTATTTGTTTGTTTATGTTATGAATTGAGTGATTATGAATATTCGTGAATGTGATTTGATCGTTGAATTCCGGACAATGAAGGTCCGATGATTATGATATATGAATGAGATATTGCAATGTTAATTATATGTGAATGTGATGAACTAAATACTTCATGATATGAATGCATGATCACAAAGTGTTTTCAGCATAAATGTTGAATGTCGGACTAAGGTCCGATGATATATGATAGTGAATAAGTGATCAAATGTGATTGATGCATTTCTCTACATGAATGCATGAAAGATAAAGCCATTGTGACTAGAATAGCCAACATGAAAAGAGCTTTAAGCTTAGTTATGCGCATAAGAGCCTTAGGCTCAACGTTTAATGAGCCCGGTATTCCCAATGGATATGGGACAGTTATCAATGAGTTTGATATGAGACAGTTATCAATGAGCTCGATATCCACAATAGATATGGGACAATTATAGGCATTCGGTCACAACAAAGAAATAAATAAAAGTGCGTCTCATGTGTGTTGTATATGAAAATTGATATGTATGTTCCAAATGAACAAAATAAACTGCATGATTGCTCTTAATATGAATTGTGAAATAAGTGATCAAAATGATTTGTGATGCTATTTAATTATGATTAAAATGATGTGAATTAAGTGATGGCATGATCTATATGTGTTTTGTGATTGAGTGAGCCATCGAGGATGGCCACTCACT
>JANZLK020001323.1:69246-83438 GCA_026937615.2 Erythroxylum glaucum
ATGTGCAAAATCACTGTTCACGTGTATATGTATATTATATAATGCATGAGCATGAGATGTGTTTTCCTAATTTCTCTAATTGATCTCACATGTACCCATTTCTATGGTTCAACCCTTTGTATGGAAACGGGATGTTACAAATCTGACCTCAAGATCTTCTTCAAAGTTGTAGATTTCAAAGTTATCTTCAAAATCGTCCTACGATGATCTTAATCCAACATCTCTAGCGAGAGTTATGTCATTCGTCCCGAGACAAGTTCCATATGAGTGAGGACCAAATCTTGTTTGCTTCATTTGGCCATAATTTTGCTATTCGACCTCCAAATAAAGTGATTCTTAAACCCTTAGATTCCTAACACTTTTCTTTTTACCCGACATAATTTTCTAATATATTTTTTCAAAAGCTTGACTCACCCCTGCCCTCCCAATTTCTTTCGTTCTCTCCTCTCTTGCACCTTTCTTCTTCATTTTCCCTCTAGTTATCGACATTTCTATCCTTTGATATTGGTAAGTCATTGAGTACTTTTTCTTTGGTTTTTCTTATGCTTCCATTTTTGATGTTTTAAGATGTGATGTTACATGAGTTTAGAGTGGTATTTTTAGTTGTTTTCATTTGTTTGGATTATCTATGGTTGAATTTTATTATAGATGTCTTAATGTTAGTAAAGAAAGATAAAAAACATGATTTTCTTAGTTAGTTTGGGATAAATTTCTCATGTCTATAAAGTGTTCAATGAAATTTCTGTTACAATTGTGTTAAAGTGTTGCATATGCTCTACTTGTGTAATTAGTGTATATCACATGCTTCTATTGACATTATACTGATAATTGATTATAAGAGTTTCAATTGTTAATGCTAACATTTTGAATGAATAAGAGAGATTATTTATATCCTTTGTTTCTTCTTATGTCAAAGCTCATATTAGTGTTTCATTTATAGTTGGTCTTATATAGAATTAATTGGATTTGTATACAGCTGCTACAGCTACTACTTAAAACTACATTGGGAGTTTATAATTATTTATCATTGTGGTTTCCATGTCTTACAATGTTATGTTTTTTCTCTTTCAATAACTCCATTTTATTGAGGGGGTCAATAGTTAAAAACATATATTTTGGTTTTGTTTGTTATTTAAGCAAACCAACACATATATGTTTAACACTATATAAAATACTACATAGATGTGTTAGGATCCATTAGCTTATTAAATCTTAGGGAAGTTTTTAGCCAGGACATAGTTTGCAAGCATTTGAAAGTCATTATACATCGGTATTTATCAAAGACAAGTTAATGTTAGCAAAATGTTAAGGGTTTAACAAAATAGATTACATATTAAAGACTCATAATAATGATCTCTTACTCCTATTTTCTTATTTTCTAGTTGTTTTTGGTTTTTTAGTTATAAAATAATTGGGTTGATAATTTAGATGGGATGGATACTAGGATTTGATATATTAAATTCATGAATCTTTTGGTTTAAATAATTCCTAACTTTCTCGAGATTTATCTATCTTCTACAATTGATTGAATTGAGGAGAAAAAGTGAAAGATTAAGTTATTTTATACATACATCAAGATTTGAGAGAAGAGATGTATGTTTTGGTCATAGTGCGAACAAACAGGATTAAGCGTGAGCTATTCTAGAAAAAGTTGCAAGATCTTCCTGGGTTAGGATAAAACCTATCTAGAAAGTTCACATAACAATTTAAGGAATTGTAGGTTGTCTAGATTTAAAGTGAATTTTAGTTAATTGACCTCTAAATAGATATGCAACTAGGGAGAAAATAGTCTAAGTTAGAAACTCTTATTGTTCCAAAAAGTTAGAATAGTTCAATAATTAAAGATAAAGGTGAATATAGTAAAGTCCTTAGGAAACCTAGCCTAAATCTAGTTAATTCATAGTTTGGTACATTTCTAATCATTAGTTGCATTATTTTTTAGATTATATTAATTATTTTGTTTTTCTTTATATATTCATCTATCGATAAGGTTTGATATTGCTTATTAAGTTTATGGATAATAAGTAGTTAACTGATAATACCTATGGGATCGCCCTATACTTACTTGTACTACCTACAATTGTATCGTGTTCTTATAGTAAAATAATGCAACCAAGTTTATGACACCATTGCTGAAGATTAGCCATTAACATTTACTGACTTGTAAATTGACTAGATTATATCTTTTGATTTATTTTGTTTTGATTCATCTTAGTTTATTTATTTATTTATTAAGTTTTATTTTATTCTTTCTCTTTTACATACTACCTCTTGCATGTGAAGTTCTAATGACCTTGAAAATCTAGTAGTGCTAAACCTTGAAAACGAGAGGACATTGCATATATGAAGAAGATTTCAAAGGAGAGTAGAAGCTAAAGAAGTAAAGATGGTGGTAAAGAATATAAGGTCACTCAAAGACTTTCCTATGCCAAATGCCTAAGGCATTAGCTTAAGCATTATAAGGCTTAGTGTTAAAGCTACCAACATCGAGCTAAAGTCCTCACTATTATCGTACAATGAAATTAGTTTTTGGTTTCACTATCCAAAAGCCCAACTTGCATTTATCAATGTTTCTAGAGTACTGTGACATGTTAAAGCTCAATAGAGTTTTAGCCAATGCAATCAAGCTATATTTATTCCCTTTCTCTCTCAAAGATAAAGCTTAAGTGTGGATATATACCTTTCTAGTATGGACAATTACTACATGGGGTCAACTTTCCCATGCACATTTAGTGAAGTATTTCCCTCTAGTAAGGAGTGTGGAAATAAGGAAACAAAACGCCACCTTTGCCTAGAGCAAAGGCGAGTCTTTATAGGGCGCAAGGAAGAGATATAGAGACTTTCTTGTCCCTACTATATATTAGAGACGTGGCTTATTGTTAGGACCTTCTACAATAGATAACCTACAATAGAAGATCTTTGTAGATGTTGCCATTAGTAAAGCTTTGATAAATAAGATAGTGGATGAAGAGCACTACCTCATAGAGGATATGGCTTAGAATCACTACTAATGGTTAAGCAAGAGAGTCATTCCTAACAATATTCCAAGTATGTATGATTTACATGCTTTGAACCTTGTTGCTGCTAAGGTGGACACTTTATCCCACAAGTTTGGTACTATGAATGTTCCTGTTATTAGTGCTACTACCATTACTTGTGACATATGTGGATTCTTAGGATATTTGGCTACAGATTGTTAATTAGGGAGCCTATTTTTGCAAGACCCCTTTTCAGAACATATTATCTTCATTAGTAATCCTAACCCAAAGAATGACCCATTTTCAAACTTTTAATCTTTGTTATAGAAATTTGTTATAGAAACTATGCCTATATCTCTCACATAAACATATTAAACCTTGCACCTTAACATAGGCAATCACCTAGTTTAAAACTGAGACCATCAAACCCCCTCCCTATAAATCATACCTAGAGTCTCTTTTAAAGAACTTCCTTAACATTCAAGCAAGTAGAATAAGGAATTTAAGGAGGAGATTAGGAAGCATAATTCTAAGGTAGACTCTGTCATTAAACACAACAAGATGCTCAAGTACAAAATCACTTAGTATGTCAACTCTACTGTTAGACCACCTAGTCAACTGCCTATAAAGCTTAAGAATCATTGGGATCATTATAATGCTATGATGTTAAATGGAAATGAACAGACCAAAAGCCTACATTAGAAGTGGTTGAGAGTAAAGGAGATTACCTATTCAAGAGGAAAAGGGGCTTGAGAGGAAGGAAGGAAAAAAGGAAAAGCCTAAATGTATTCCTGCCACACCATACAATTTGCCTATAATATCCCCTTAAAGATTGGTGGAAACAAAGTTGGATAAGGAATTTGGGAAAATTTTGAAAGTTCTTTAAAAAGTTTACATTAACATTCCTTTTATTGATTCTTTAAAGAACATGTCATCTCTATCTCCCTCCTAGCTTCTTCCTTCTTTTGATACTAGAATTGCCACTATTCACTCCTTCCTGGTTTATTTCTCTCCTTCACTTCTTCTATGTATTCTGTCATCACTCCGAAGGTCTTAACTCCCTCCTCACTTCAGATATCATCATTTCCTTGAGCCTTCAACTTCTTTTTTTATTTAAATTATTCTCCAACTTCCTATGCATTCTTTAACCTACAAAATTTCCTTTTACTTGTTAGTTCTTAGCTTGATCTTATGGATACTGATGCTTTCTCACCTCTAAACTCAAACTATTTTAACTTGTAACTTGAGCTTTCTATTTCAAAGGAGAAATTTGTTACTTCCATTTGCACCGCACCAACCTCTGAGACATTTCCTTAACCAATTTAAAAATTGGGTTTAGATGACTAGTGATTCCAGACCTAATTTGAAACTATGTTACTACCCTCTTAGTGAAACTTCTTAGTATAAGATTGTTTCCCCACCTATGGAACTTCTTAAATCTAGAGCTAATAAATGGAAGTCCACCATTCTTATCTTTTTCCTAGATAAGAGGATAACCTTTCCAGTTATGAAGCAATAGGCTATGAACAATTAGAGGCAACATGGTTTGCAAGATGTGCATTTAAACAATGAGGATGTTTGTAACAGCCCAAATCACCCCCGCTCACAGATATTGTCCGCTTTGGGTCTTGGCCCAGCCAAGTCCTTACGGTTTTGCTTTTCCCAAATTTGCAATTAAGTCCAAAATGTGAGAATGACCAAAAATTTTATTTTCATTTTGGTCCTTGGACTTTTAAAAATTATAATTAGGCTCCTCAACTTTATAAAATTACAAATTGGTCCTCAAAGAATTGAAAAATTACAATTAAGTCCTTAACTTTTACAAATTTTGCAATTAAGTCCATATGTACACCAACTTCTCCAATTTAGCTTTCTAAATGTCTAATAAGTTTATAAATTATGTCTAATCACCTCTAAGGCATTAGAATACATTTAATTTAACCACCACTGTCTTATCCATCCGATGGACTCGGTTTTACACACTTAAAAGCTTATGCGTCGGAAATTTTCAAGATTTCGCATACTGATAAACATAATGTTATATATCACTAGCATATGTACCAAAAGGATTCAATTACATATTTAAACTAATATACAACCATGTATACATCAATATACAATAGTATCTCCAAATACAAAACAACACAAAAAACTCGAAAAATTTAGTGTTACATATTCGATAAGGATATAGGGCTCATTTTACATTATGAGCCTTAGGCTCTTAATCACTGTCTGAGCTCAAGGCTCTTTTCACATTTTGAGCTTTAGGCTTTGATTGGTGGCTACTCTGGTCACAACTGCCATTACCTGATTGTGCACTCATGTATGAAATGCATCTATCACAATTGATCATATTATGAAACATATAGTTCTTCACTTTCACATTCAAGTAGCGCTTCAATATACACTCCACATTTCACATTCATCGGACATTCTATCTGGAAATCAACACAATTTAATTCACATCCATTTATTAGTCAAAACATAATTTAAGAAAACAATAATTGAGAAAAACTGTCTAGGTTACTCATAATTTGCTCCCGAAGATAATGCCTGGAAGTTTCGGCAATGTTGGGAGGTTGACGTTCCAGTTGCTCTTGTATACCAATTACCCTCACACAAGCATACACTTAAACCCATAGAAACGTAGTCATTATGCTGTCGAGAGTTTCAATAAAATGATAGAAAACAATCGTGCTTTTAATTATTAAACTATAAAAGGTTTTAAATAATTGAATGACTTGGCTTTGTAGGAACCCTTCGGTCGAGTTAGATATTGATTGAAGGGATATCGTGGGGTCACTAGGAGGCCTCCACTTGGGTTCCAAAAGGGGAACTTCAAGATGGGTCCTTTCAATAGTGGTCAACCAGTCACAGGTAAGAGATGCAGAACTAACTCCATGACTTTATACCTAGTATATCGTATGGTAAAGAAACTAGTGGTGGGCTATATTGAGTAAGACACTTCATAAGAATAATAATGCTGCCACTATTAATTTTAAAAATAATTTTTGAGGCACTGTATGGTACCAATTCTAGTGATTGACTTATTCTAGTAAGACAGTATGGTAAAGTGATAGCATATGCATCGAGACAATTAAGGTCTCACGAGACTAATTATCCGGTACATGATATAGAGCTTGCTGTAGTGGTTTTTGTTCTAAAGATATGGAGACGCTATCTATATGGAGAGACATTCTAGATACACATTGATTATAAGAGCTTGAGATATCTATTGAGTCAAAAAGAATTGAATATGAGACAGAGGAGATTGATAGAGTTATTAAAAGATTATGACTGTATGATTAAGTATCATCCAGAAAAAGCCAATATGGTGGCTGATGCTTTGAGTAGAAAATAAAATAGCAGTGTAGCTCATATTCAGATATCGAGGTTACCGAGTTTAGTTTAATTGAGAGCCTTGAATGTTGAGTTGAATCTAGAGCAAAATTAGGCATTGATTGCTACATTAAAGCTGAGACCAATGTTACATGACAGAATCTGAAAAGTTTAGAGTAAAGATCCTAAAATGGTAAAGCTTATTGAGAAGTTGAAAATGAATTCGGATTCTGAATTTGAACTAAGAGCTGAGACACTATGGTTAAAGTAGAGGTTTTGTGTACTTGACATTGATAATATGAGGAAATAAATTCTAGAGAAAGCTCATTTAGCAGCTTACGCTATACATCCTGGTACCACCAAGATGTATAACATACTAAAGCAACATTTCTGGTGGCCAAGCATGAAGAAGCGAGTAACAGAGTATGTTGCTAAGTGTTTAACTTGTCAGCAAATTAAAGGTGAGCATCAGGCTCCGATTGGGAAACTACATTCGTTACCTATTCTAGAATAAAAATGGGAGTGAATTATGATGGATTTCGTTATAGGATTGCCAAAAAAGACTCTGAGGTAATATGATGCTATATGAGTCATGGTGGATCGATTGATAAAGTCAGCCCATTTCTTACCTGTGAGAGAGACGAACTCACTAGACCAGTTAGCCCAAAGGTATGTGAATGAGGTAGTTAGACCATAAGGAGTTCTAGTGTCCATTGTATTGAATAGAGATTTTAGATTTACTTCGAGGTTCTTGAAGAGTTTACAATTAGTTATAGGTACAAAGTTAAACTTCAGTACTGCATTTTATCCTCAAACAGACGAAAAAAGTAAGAGGACAATTAAAACTTTTGAGGATATGCTCAAGGCATGTGTATTGGAGTTTCAAAGAGCATTGGATCAGTTTATAGAATTGACTGAATTTACTTACAACAATCATTATCACAGTAGTATTGGAATGGTACCATATGAGGCATTGTATGGCAAAAAATGTCGTTCACCTTTGTATTAGGATGAAGAGGGTTAAGAATGGTTGAAGGACTAGAATTGATACAAGATACTATAGATAAAGTGAAACTGATCCGCAGTCGTAAAACAGCTCAAGATAGATAAAAGAGTTATGTAGATTGGCACCGAAGGGATACGGAATACAGAGTAGGAGATAGAGTGTTTTTGAAAGTATTGCCTTGGCAGGGACTGCTGAGGTTCGATAAAAAGGGTAAGCTGAGCCCCAGATATATTGGTCCTTATGAGATCCTAGAGAGGGTTAGACCATTGGCTTACAAGTTAGCCTTA
Source organism: Erythroxylum glaucum (assembly GCA_026937615.2). Lineage (NCBI taxonomy): Eukaryota > Viridiplantae > Streptophyta > Magnoliopsida > Malpighiales > Erythroxylaceae > Erythroxylum > Erythroxylum glaucum. The sequence goes on from JANZLK020001323.1 coordinate 76,857, forward strand.
CCGGTTGAGATGTCTCAGATAAATAATGTGTTCCATGTGAGTATGCTCAGGAGATATTGGTTTGATCTTATGCATGTGCTTCAAGCTCAAGAGATTGAAGTTGCTAGTAATTTGAGTTATGTTGAAGAGCCGATGAAAATAGTAGGATATCAGACGAGACAATTAAGAAACCGAGAAATTCTATTGGTGAAGGTCCTTTGGAAAAATCACTTGAGCGAGGAGGCTACATGGAAAATGGAAGAGCATATGAGTAGACAATATCCCCACCTATTCGAACAATCAAGTAAGAATTTTGAGGATGAAATTTCTTAATGAGGGGAAAATTGTAACATCCCATTTTTCCTATATTAAGGGATAGAACCCTACAATACTAAATATGAGAGATAATATTGAGAAACTAGGACATGCATTTCATGCTCATGCATCATTTAACATACATCCATGTGAATTTGATAATTACACACATTACAATGACTGTATATGCACTCATTTAACATTTGTCGGGTATAGTTGATCTTAATTGATTTATAAATGTGATTATATTGTGAATTGTGGATATTATATGTCTTGAAATTTAATTTGGTGATTAAAATTATTGATCTAGAATTTTTGGTGAAATTTAGGAAATTTTGGACTAGGAAAAATGCCAAGTGACAAGACAATTAATAAATGGTAATAAAAATAAGTGACAAATGGTAATAGAAATATTGACAAGTGGCATAAAAAATTAAGTGACAATTGGTTTGGAGATTTGGAGACAAATGGACTAGATGTTAACAGACATTAGTTAGCTTAAGAAAATGACTTATTAATTTGGTTATTTAAGTGGTAGGCTTCATGACACGTGTCATGACACTCACCAAGCATTTGTTTACCTTGCTTTTAAACCCATCCCACGATATTTACATTTTGAAAGACCATCTTTATTTTTGTCTTTCACTTTTGCCATATGTTCTCTTCTTCATCTTTTCATTTTCTTCACTCACAACCATCTTACTGTTACCCTCATCACGTTGAGTTCTTTCTATCCTTCACTTTGTTTCTTCAAGATCCTTATTATCTCTTCATCTTGTAACTAAATACCTAACGTATTCCTCCTTGAAAGATTGATGATCGTGTAAAACTTGGAAAGCTAGGGTTTGTGTGATTTTGAAGAAGCTTGGAGTTTTATCAACTAAGTTACACATTAATCTTCATGAGTTGTTTAAATATAAACATATTTGACGATAGTTTAAAGGTGAAATGATCATGATAGTGGAGTTAAATATATGTTGTAACGTGGATGAGGAAATAAGTAGGTGTATGTCATATTTTTATGTATAGGATGAGTGCAGGAAAATGATGGATGAATGTGTATGTTGTGTTCTATTTTTGAGAGTATGAAAACCATGGATTCTAAGTTGTTATGTGAATGAAACAGATTGGGATTTAAGGTATAATGAAGGTGAAATTTATGCTTAAGAAAGGTGTTTGAAAAATGTTCTTGAAATGAGAAGAAATAAGATTTATGTATAATAGAAAATGATAAAGATTATGTTCTGTATGATTGATAAACAATGGTTCATGGATGGTTTCATGGATGTTACTGAGTTTAAAAAAATTGAGGTGAGAATGAAGGGGAAATGATGTAGAGTTGTTGAACTATGCATAAGATGGTTTGAATGTAACATATAGGAGTTAAAAATCTAGAAAAGTGAAAGAAGAATTGCTGGAATATATTAGGTATTGTGTTTTCATGGAACATGCATATGTATTTTAGCCATATCTTGATCTGTAAATATCCAAATGAGATTATTTTAATTTTAGATTGAATTAGAGACAGATGACTACAATTTTTATGAAGGAATCGAATTTGAATTTTATTTTTAAGGGTTTCAAAATTTGGCTTGAAATGTGTTGTTGCATTGTGAGAATAGTCTGTAGTATTTTAAGTATAACTTATAGAATACTAAACCAAACTACATAAAATTGATGTCGTTAGAAATTTAAGACATATAGGAACATTTGTTTAGAAGAATGTATTGTCTAAATACCTTTTTTTTTTGTCAAAATGGCCTTGTAAAATTGACCCAAAAATCTATTTTGAGAAAAGTTGGAATTGGAAGAACAAAGCTGGGATTTTTTAAATGGAAGCATCCCATAATCGTGGGAACAGGTTAAACATCAAATATGCTTCTTTTATGTGTGGTTTGGGACAACAAATGGTTAGGTACTTTCATACGATTCATTTAGGCTTGAATGAAGCTTGAATTGAACCTAGAATGATGCTTGAATAAGGGATTAAATATGTGATATGTTTAGGGTGATGAATGAGGATATAAATTCAAAAATGGATTGTTGTTTACCAAGTGTTCATATCTGAAATTTTGGAGATGTTATAAAAATAAAAGTGATCCTTTAAAGGATAATGTGATCCAAAGAAGGTGAATGATGTGTATTAAGTAAAGGTGAATGATAAATTGTACATTTTGTGATCCTTTAATGGTTGAATGATCTTAGTAAATGATTGAAGAAGTATAAATCTAAGTTTAATTTAGATATATATGAGTTATGAGGTATGAATGATCATAAGATGTGAATTAAAGAAATATACCAGGGATTGTCATTGAGCATGCATTATACATATCACATATACATATGTATATGATTGAGTATTCATGAAAATGTGCAAATTAGTAATGTGTAAATTTGTATGTATCGTATGATATAGAAGAGCAATTAGAACGACAACATCCAGATTTTGTCGGAACATCGAGGCCATAGCTATTTGGAGCATACTGTGAGTAACCTAGATAATCTCACATTGATTTATTGTTTTGTTTAAATTCTAAATTGAATTATTATGTGATGTAAATGTGTTGATTCTGGACATTAAATGTTCGAGGCATTTAATGCATGAATAATATATTGGAAGTGCTCATTGTATGTGAATTTGTCAAAATATGTGATACTAAACTTAATTGTTGAATGCCGGACTAAGGTCCGATGGTGAATGTGAATGTGAATGCGAAAAAAATTGAGCAGAAATAAATGATTGAATACATATGATGCATTTCACTACATGAATGCATGATAGCATAAAGGCAGTTGTGACCGTAGTCATTAGAGAAAAAGAGCTTAAAGCTCAAAATGTAGTAAGAGCCTCTAGCTCACTATGTATAATGAGCCCTGTATCCCCAACAAATAAGGGATAGTTATTAATGAGCCCGATATCCAAAATGGATACAGAACAGTGAAAAAGGCACTCGATCACATCAAATTAATAAATAAAAGTGAGTCTCATAAACATTGCGCATACAATTTATTATGCATTATATGAATGATTGAATTAAATTGTATGAACTGTTATGAATGTAAAGGTGAATAAGTGAACCAAGTGTTATATGGTGCTTTTTGATAATTGGTGAAAGATGTGCACTATATGATGACATAAATTGTTTGTGAATTTGAAACATAAACTGTATGTGTTATCTGTTATGTGTTATGAGTGAGCCATCAATGATGGGTAGCTCATTGAGTTAGCAAAACTTATCAAAATTACAACGTTGACTTTGCAGGTGTGAGAGAGTAGGCTTAGCTTCTAAGACAACTTAAAAGGGATCTAGTATTGCTTTTGGATAGAAGAAATGGCTCAAAGGTTGGTCAGCTGAGACTGAAGGATTTAGATAGAATTTTGTATAGTTCCTCATTCATGTAGCATATAACATATTTTGTAATAGAGTTGTAGACTCTAATAGTTATTTAATATTACATATAAGGATAAAGTATGTAATGCTACAATGTGTATTCGGTTTTATGAAATGAAAATGAGGAATTGGGTTTTTAAATGTTATGATATTTATGTTTTAATGATGATTCCATGAGAAGTGAATGTGACTACTCTAGGCTACTGGTTCCACCAGGCATGTGCTCGAATGTCTGAAGGACTTTTCGAGCACAAATATCTGATAGGAGTGGGATGCTATAGTGGAACTGTGAACAATACGACTTCGAACACTACTTGAGAGCTAATATAAGAAATGGAAATGAAACAAATACTAATGATAATCAAAGAGAGAGAGCAAACAAATCAACAGGGATCTATATAGGCATTATAACTTCCCTAAAGTTAGATGAGTCATTATCATTACTTTAACTAAGCAATGTACCTTATTTTTTTGAAAGAGAAATAACAATATTGTAAGAACACCACGACTCAGTGTGGAACTATGAAAGTATTAGAGATTAAAGCTACTAACAATCTCTTAAGAGATAAGAAAAAAATCAAACTTGTTGGTATATGAATTCAAACCTAGAAGGTAGCTAAGACTAAGGAAAGAAGGACTATAAAATAAGCTTATGATCCACTTGATAGCCATATATGTACTAATATGACTAGAGATTCCTTGACTAGGACAAATTGTTTTATTTATGTGGTTTGTGTTGTTGAAAGTATGTGGGTCCTTTTCTTAGATTTTAAAAGTCCTCAGGTTGTTTCTTTTTTCAAAATGCATATATGATGCAGTTGAAAACATTTTTGAAGATAATAAGATCCTCTTTATTGTTGTAAGACACTCCTAAGGTCCATTCAACTAAACTTTGTCAATTAGACTTATTACAGAATATGTTGCACTTGATTTGAATTTTTTTCCACCATGTTGGGAGTAGGAACAATTGAACAAGAGATAATTAAAGATCCCATTTTCTTGGCTACAAAGTCTGCACTTATTCAAGGTGAGGTTACCTTTTAACCTTTCTATTATACTTAGTTTTTTAATGTATAATTAGCCATAGTACAAATGAAACTTTGGGGAGATTGCATCTCAACTAGGTAATTTTGTCTCATATCACTCTTTGGAAATCATTAGAGAATAGTTTAAAGTATGATATATTGGTGAACGCTCTAAAATTATGTCTAAGCTATACAATTGAGTCTTAAGTTCCTAATCTAAGGTTATATATAAGTAGATTGTTCATGTAAACGAAAAGGCCTCTTGATTTGTAGCTCTAGTTATTACCTTGAATGATCATTTTAACTTTAGCATTTATATGAACAGAAGCTTATCGATATGGTCACTTGGAAGCTTAGAAAAAAAAGGCTTTGGTTAGATTTAGAGTTGTGTCAAGTATACGTCTAATTTAGGTTCCATTTTTCAAAAATTTTTACCTCTTAGGTAAAGTGAGACTCTATTGGATCTAAAAGGACTCCTTGTCGTTGAATAGCTTCCAAATTCTCTTACCCAAAAGTATTTTGTTATGATCTTGTATTGGTACAATGCCTAGTCCTCCATTTGCCTTAGGTCGATAGAATTTAACCCTTTTAAACTTAGCTCAAATTATGTATGATACTTTCCATAACCAAAGAAAGTTCTTGAATATCTTCTCTATTGAAATGGGTAAACTAAGAGGGATGCAAAGATGTGAGCTCTAAAATATATGAAGATTGTTGAGAATGGATGTTATCTATTACAGAATTCTAGTATATAAGGAGGGAATTATTCATATAACTGCTAATTCTTTTATGTGTTAGGTCTGTAAGAGGTTAGATCAATTCTTACAAAAAAAGTCTTTTGGTAGTTATAGGCACTTCAATGCACTTCAGGGGACTTGCCCTTTAAGTCTTACGAATTTTGAGAGATGTGCTACTTAGTTTTTCACTAAGAAAGTAAAATACCTTAGAATGGACAAGGTGAATCTAACTATCAGGAAGTTAGTGTGCATTCAATCTGAGAGGGAGAGGGAAGCCTGCTCATATCGAACTAGATATTGAATAGCTTTGAGATGGGAAAGAGAAAGCCCTAAATATTTAATATCCTTCCTCCTTTCTTTTTTTGGCCTTGTCTCCTAGTCTTGTTCTTATTTTTTATTTCATCCTATTATTATTCCCACTTTTGGTGAAGGCAAAGGGATTATGTTCCATTTAATAATGGTGTACAATGTTGCTAGTTACCTCGCTTTTCTTATGGAATACTGAGTTCTCAAGAGAAGGAAGTGTCTCAGCATTAGAACACATGGCTCGGTTTACTTGCTAGTGTAGATGGCTTCTAACTAAGACGCTACATACAAAGATCTATGTACCTCATCTACTTCTAGAAATCCTTGCCTATGGATTTCCTTTTCAGGCTACTTAGTTAACTAATAATGAGAAAGGCTTTCGAAATGATTTGAGGATCTGTGATTTTCAAAATCCACTTACTAAAACAAATGAGCAATTTCTTTATTAATGGTAAGACCCGACATATTAGAAGCCAGATCATGGGAAACATGATGACTGAGACTATTTTAGAGTTTATTCTAAAAAATAGTAGCAAATCATCAAAATATCATAGATAAAAGCTCCTAAGCTTCTTGTATTTGTTATAATAGGTAAAATCCTTCTCCTTTTTAAACTTTATAATTGTTAGTTTGGCAAAGGATTTGGCATATATGGTTAAAAGATATGGTGATAATGGGTGTCCTTCTCTCAAGCCTCTTGCTCCTTTAAACATTTGTGTGGAGTCACCCTCGATAATAATATTATAGATCAAGGTGTTGATGTATTATTGTATTCAATTTAAAAAAAATGCCAGGGTATCCAAATGCCTACACTATAGTGAAAAAGAA
>JANZLK020001323.1:152349-163894 GCA_026937615.2 Erythroxylum glaucum
TAACAGATGAAGAGGAAATAAATTTCTCTAGTTCCAGGGCACGGATTGCAGCAAGAACTTGGGCTCTCCAAGTGATACAGTTTGATCGGGTAAGCTTGGTAATGGTGAAGTTTAAAGACTTGGCCAAGGATGGAAAATTGAGGAGCTGATCAGACGGTGAATCAGTAGTGGTAGTAGAAGAAGAGGGAGAAGCAGCCATAGACGTTAGTCTAATGAAGCTCTGATACCATGTAAGAATTGAGAGTAAAAAAAAAGAATGAAGATTTTATTTCTTACGTGCGTACACTGTAGAAGGAGAGAATATATATACACTTGTACTTCTCTTTCCTACAGCTGTACAAAATCTCTACGGTTACAACAATAACAATATGCAGGTATAATAGCTTCTAGAATGATCATTTTGATGGGCTTGTATTATTATGGCCTATGAAGGATTTTGGGCATCATCTGGAGGATCCATGTCCTTTACATGCCCCCGCAAACTCAAGCCACGTGGGCTACGAAGATTGAGTTTGGAACATAACTGGAAGTGGTGGCCGATAGTCATAGGCTTCGTAAGCAGATCTGCCAGTTGATCATCAGAGCTAACATAATTGATATCTAGGGTTCCAGCGGCGACATGATCACGAAGAAAATGCACATCGACTTCAATATGTTTCGTGCGGGCATGGAAGACAGCATTATGAGACAAGGCGCGAGCACCGTTGTTATTGCACCAGATGACGGGACGATGAGAGGGCGAAAACCCTAATTCGGAGAGGAACGATAAAAGTCAGATGATTTCGGTGGAGAGCGAGGAGAGAGCTCGATACTCTGCTTCGGTGCTGGAGCGCGCGACAATCGGTTGCTTTTTGGAGCTCCAATGGATGAGGTTGCCACCCAGAAATACACAGCCGCCAGAGGTGGATTTACGATCGTCAACAGAGCCAGCCCAGTCAGAGTCAGAAAAGGCTTGAATCTGCAAAGGAAATGAAGAAGAGTGAAAAACAAGATGATTGTCAGCAGTACCACGTAAGTATCGAAGAACCCTTTTTAGTGCTACCCAGTGCGGTTGAAGAGGATTAACCAGAAATTGACTCAATTTGTTGACGATGAAGCAGATATCAGGACGACTGTGACACAAGTACTGAAGACCACCGACCAAGCTGCGATAATCGGAGGGATTCGTAATGGGAGTACCATCAAAAGCAGAGAGCTTTTGCCCAGAGGAAACAGGAGTGGAGCATGGCTTACAGGTAAGCATGTTAGCTCGTTGTAGAAGATCATAAACATACCTCTGTTGAGATAGACAGAGAACAGTAGGAGTTCGATGAACTTCAAAACCCAGAAAATAATGTAGAGAGCCAAGAGACTTGAGAGCAAATCGTTTGTTTAAACGATTAATAAGATTTTGTATTTCTTCTTGACTATCACCAGTAATGAGAATGTCATCAACGTAAATTAAAATGTATAGTCTGTAGTTGGGCTGATGAATGTAGAATAAGGAGGTATCACACCTTGACGATTTAAATCCCCATTGTCGAAGAGTCTGGTTAAGAGTGAAAAACCAGGCTCGAGGAGCCTGCTTGAGGCCATATAGAGCTTTAGAGAGATGACAGACATGAGTAGGATAGGTAGAACTTACATACCCTTGTGGCTGATGAATGTAGACTTCATCATGTAGGATCCCATTGAGGAAGGCATTATTAATGTCAATCTGTTGAATGTCCCACTGAAATGAAACAGTTAGAGATAGGATAACTTTAATTGTAGAGGATTTAACAACTGGACTGAAAGTCTCAGTAAAATCTACACTAGGGTTTTGATTGAACCCTTGAGCCACCAAACGAGCCTTTGCCTTGGAAAAGGAGCCATTGGGGTGATACTTCACACGAAATACCCATTTTGTGCCCAAAACATTCATAGTAGGATCATATGGAATAAGAGTCCAAGTCTGATTAGTATGTAGAGCATGCATTTCATCATCCATAGCAGCTTTCCAAATAGGGTCTTGTAGGGCAAGGGCAACAGATTGGGGTACAGTGATAGGGGAGGGAGAGAGAGGGGTATGGAATAGTTTAGGCTTGAAAATACCACTTTTGGATCGAGTTTGCATTGGGTGAGTGTTAATTGAAGGAATCAAGGGAGTAGGGGGTGCAATGGCTGAAGGATCAAGGGGAGAAGAGGAGCTGGGAAGAGAAGCAGAAGGAGAATGAAAATGTGAAGACAAGTGAGGAGAATTTACCTGTAATGATTGAGAGTCCAAGGTAGCTTGGGAAGACCAGTCCTTCGGCAGGGAACTGCTGACAATAGGCTGCACTGAAGAGGATGAGGGATGGAGAAGAGCAAGGGGTAGAGTAGAATGTGCTTTGTGAGATGGTGGAGATGAGTGAGAGTTATGTTTGAAAAGAAGAGGATAGGCATATTCAGTCTCATTAAAAACAACATGGCGAGAAATGTAGAGTTGACCATGGGCATTTAGGCATTTGTAGCCACGGTGAAAGGGACTGTAGCCAAGAAAAAGACACTTAGAAGTGTGAAAATTGAATTTATGAGGGGAATAGGGCCTTAAGTAAGGATAGCAACTACAACCAAAGGGTTTTAAATGATTGTAGGAGGGCTTTTTGTTGTACAGAAGCTCAAATGGGGATTTATGGTGGGTAGTTGGACTTGGTAATTGATTAATGAGATAGGTAGCAGTGTGAAAAGCTTCTAACCAGAAGCATATAGGCATGGGAAAGAAGGGTTAAACCCATTTCAGTGATGTGACGATGCTTTCGTTCAGAAACACCGTTTTGTTGATGTGTGTAGGGGCAGGAGAGTCTAGGAACAATTCCTTGGGCAATAAGGTAAGGTAGGAAAGACTGGTATTCACTTCCATTATCCGTATGAAATGCTTTAATTTTGTGAGTAAATTGTAGTTCCACATGTGCTTTGAATTTGAGAAAGGTGGAAAAGGCTTCTGATTTTAGTTTAAGGGGGTAGAACCAAGTATACCTAGTATAAGCATCAATAAAGATAATGTAATACCGATGGCCTTCTGTGGAAAGAGTGGGAGAGGGACCCCATATGTCCGAATACACAATTTCAAAGGGCTTATTAACTTTAATTGACTGAATTTGAAAGGGAAGTTGATGTAACTTTCCAAGCTTAAAAGCATCACAGAATTTTAAAGTGGTCATATTGACATTGATATTCATAGATTTAGCAATTTTTGATAGAATAGATGGGGAGGGGTGACCCATGGTAGCATGAAGCACATTTGCATCTACTGTAGTGACATAAGCTTTGGGGGAGGTAGAACCAAGAGAAGGAGGTGCAGCAGTATTGATAGGAGAGGACTTAGATGCGGTCTTGAGGTGATACAGCCCATCCTTGAGAGTTCCCTGCAGAAGAGTGGTCCCGGAAAGCTTGTCCTTATAGAAACAACCATTATTAGTAAATTCAATAGCAATATTGTTATCTTTTGTAAGCTTAGAAATGCTTAAAAGATTTTTAGTTACTGAAGGCACATGCAAAATGTTTTTGAGATGTAATGGTGTAGAGAATTTATTAATTTGGAAAGAAGAGGAACCAATGTGTGAAATAGGTAACAAATTACCATTGCCTACAGTTAAGTGATCATTTCCAGTGTAGGGAGAGCTGATGCTGAGATTTTGAATGAATGTCAGGAGTGACATGATTTGTGGCTCCACTGTCAACAAGCCAAGTAGACTCAGTAGATGGTTCTGATGATGTTTCTTGCTGTGGAGAAACAATATAGTTGTTAGAGGAACTAGAATTTGCCAAATGTGCCTGAGGATAAGAATGATATCCAGTATATGTTTGCACAGGTTGAGAGGTGGATCTCCAGGGCTGCTGAGACTGTGGAGGACCTTGCCAGTTGGGATTGAATCTTTTGTGACACTGCAGAGCTGAGTGATTTGGCTTCTGACAGAGCTGGCAGAAAATTCGAGTGGAATTCCTACCTCCTCTTCCTCTTGCATTTCTGCCACGACCAGAATGTCTGCCACCAACAAAGGTAGATGAATGAGTGTGGCTTGCAAGATTAACAGATGGTGTTGGAAGCAGAGTAACAGCATTTTGTTGTTCCAGGCGGGTTTCATGCATGAGGAGAGAGCTTTGAATGTCCTGAAATGAAGAAAAAGCCATGGTATTTGATAACAAACAGACAATGGGATCATAATCATGTCCTAAACCAGCAAGGGCACTGAGAATTAATTCAGAGTCAGAGACTGGATGACCAGCCAAAAGAAGTGAGTCACCAATGATTTTTATTTTCTGCATATATGTGCTTATAGTATCAGATCCCTTTTTGATAGATGATAGTTGCTGTTTCAATTGTAAAACTTTAACCATGCTTGTTTGAGCAAACAGTTTCTCAAGAGTATTCCAAGCTTCAACAGAGGATTGAGAATGGGTGATAAGACTGACAATGTCATCATCAACAGTTGATAATAACCAACAAAGAAGAAGCTGATCAGATCTACGCCAAAGGCGATGATCAGGATTGGGATGAGGAGAGTTATCATCTGACTGAATGAAAGGAGCAGGAATAACAGATGAAGAGGAAATAAATTTCTCTAGTTCCAGGGCACGGATTGCAGCAAGAACTTGGGCTCTCCAAGTGATATAGTTTGATCGGGTAAGCTTGGTAATGGTGAAGTTTAGAGACTTGGCCAATGATGGAAAATTGAGGAGCTGATCAGACGGTGAATCAGTAGTGGCAATGGAAGAAGAGGGAGAAACAGCCATAGACGTTAGTCTAATGTAGCTCTGATACCATGTAAGATTTGAGAGTAAAAGAAAAGAATGAAGGTTTTATTTCTTGCGTTACGTACACTATAGAAGGAGAGAATATATATACACTTGTACTTCTTATTTTACAGCTATACAAAATCTCTACGGCTACAACAATAAAAATATGCAGGTATAATAGCTTCTAGAATGATCATGTTGATGGGCTTGTATTATTATTATGGCCTATGAAGAATTTGGGCATCATCTGGAGGATCCATGTCCTTTACAAGAAAGCATGGACAGTGATATTGTCGAATATGTTGTGGCTGTGATCCAACAGCCATGCCCACCTGACATAACCAGTCCACATCATTACAGGTCAGGACAAAGCCCGGCTCAGAAAAGCAACGTCACTAACATACAATAACACGTTCGCTGCTTGAGGAACATCACTACTGTGTCCTCCGAAAATTTCGTATTTTCGTACAACATTGAAAGAAACCTTATTAATGATCACATGAAGTAAAAAAGCCCACAAAAGATAAATCCTCCGTATTCAAAATTAACTTCCAAACAATTGAATGGAAGAGGAAAGTCCGTTCCAACTTCCAAGCACTGGCCGACAGTTAGTAGCTATGTATCATGAAGATCGAATGGACTCAACAATCCCGCTACTAAGTAACCTTTCCACATACTTTCCCAATATATCCACCTCCAAATTCACTTTCTGGCCAACTTTCTTCAAAGGAATAACCACCTTTTGCTGTGTATAAGCCACCAGCATGAAATTAAAGCATCCTTCATCATCAAATACATCAACTACGGTCAGACTTGTACCATCTACTGCAATAAAACCCTTTGGGACCACATACTTCAACAGCCTTTCATCCACCTTCACCTTTACCCACAACGAATCACCTTCTGCATCTTTCCCAACTATCTCCCCTGTACCATCGACATGACCTTGAACGAAATGCCCGCCCATTCTACTTGTGGGCTGCACTGCCCGCTCCAAATTCACCAATGAACCAGACTCCAATTCTATGAGAGACGTCTTCCTGAGGGTCTCTGGCGATAACCCAACAGTGAATTCTTGATCAGTGAAATTCGTTACAGTTAGGCAAGTGCCATTAACAGCAATGCTGTCTCCAAGATTAACACCTTCAAGAACAGTTTTAGCACGGATCTTTAGGTCAAACCCACCATCCTTGTTGGTGCCCACTTGTTTGACTTCACCCATTTCCTCAACGATGCCGGTGAAAAGAGAACGAATAGGATGGGTTTGCAAATTAGGTTTTAATTTAGGGTTGACAGGCGATTTAGCGGTAAATTGAGACAGAAATTGAGTTGAAATTCGATGAATACTGCCATGCGGTTTGATGGAGAGAATATTGAGTATTTTTGTTTTGGGGGTTTTTGAGGTACTGAGTTTTAGGGTAACAGACAACGAATTGCAAGATAGAGCAAGAGACATCTCTTTGTTTCTTGTTTCTTGAGAGAATTTGGGAACTAGTGGAAATGGAGAACTTGGAGGGATTGATTGACTGGGGAAGAAGACTGCAAAGGTAAAATAAAAAAAGGTTACAATTAGCGCAATCACAAGAAGTAGATTTCTACACATTTTAAAACATGATGTCAGTAAACAAACTCCTTACTAACCTAATACAAATTTGAACTTAATTCCACATTATAGCAAAGGCCAATCGAAGAAAAGATCAATCCCTATCAATTTGTCAAACTAATAAACATTTGATATAGCTTCAACCAAATTCTTCAATAAATTTGACCATTTCAATTGCAAATCAAAAGAAAGAAACCACCTCAACTGTGTATCTTTGTAATCAGATTATCTCCATTTACTTTCGCTTCATTTGTTTTGACATTATAAAACTTTTAAAAGATCAGTTGGAAAGAATCACGTCATTTTCCGAAATAAAGTAAATAAGAATCCTATCATTGTGAAATTAATTTGAAAAGTAAGATTAGCAACACAAAATACTAGATGCTCAAAGCAATCTAGTAGAACTTCTCAATTTTCTCCATTCATAAACAAAAATATAGTTCATACCAAAAAGAACATGTATCAATAATATGCGGAAAACTATCATATAGAGCGCATGCATATATCATATTAGTTATCATTCAATCTAATATTGGTATTCTATTTTTATATTAGAAAATGAAGTTATTACCTTATTCATCAACTGATTTGCATTTAATCAAATAGAATTCAACCAGTGGTAAGGGTCATTTATCACCTAAATGAGTTGTTTTCCTACAATATGGCCAAGTGAAGATGGAAATAAGTAAACACTGTACTAAGAAAACAATCGAGGCAACTAACAATTGTCTCAACACTTGTATACCATGCAAATTTAGAAAGTGAAGAAATCTCAACATTAAGAATTCAAAATGGAAAGCATACTCACTTATTTCTAATTAATGACACATTGCAGAAAATGGGCTTAAAATTCAAAAAACTAATACCAGAAACAATCAATTAGATCAATATTAAAATGAAGGACTAAATCAAACAAAATACTTATTTCTGCACCAAGTACTAGAGCCTATAGAAAATTTTCCACGACTAGTTCAACCTATATTTTCTAGGTAAACACAACATATGATACAAACAGGCATCACAAATAGACAAACCTTTTCGAAAGCCAAAGATCATAAATAAGACAATTAAAGCTGGGAACCAATTTTAAATAGATTAATCCAGAGATACTTTCTCGGTTGTTGAGTTGTATATAGCTGTATGATGATAAAATAGGAAGGTATTTACTACTATTGATTGTATCTCCTATTCTAAGGTTAGGCATCAACTATTTACACATGTATTTTCATCAACGTATATGCGATAAGAAAAAAAAATTTCTGTGAGTTCACATGGCATCAAAGCTAGGGTTTTAGGATTTTCTGATTCCTTTCCGATCAATTTCCAGCAAAATTCAGACTCCATTAATCTAGTGTTAGATCAAAAATCTAACATCACCAGTCTATTCCTCTCTCACTCACCAGCAGAACCCCAGAATTGTGTCGTCAATAGCTGCACCACACACTGCTCATTACTTCAATGATCGGTTTTCCGATCTCCCTCTCCAGCGTGCATCTTATCTCACCATCACCACTCACCTGTTCAGACGACTCCGACTAGTCGTTTCCCATAGCCCACGACGGATTTCACCGCCGGAAAAGGTCGTCAAAAGTTGACAGGAAGCGACCCTCTTACCAATCTCTCTCCAATGAGCGTGACTTATCACTGTCGGCGCCAACTCAGCAATCACTAGTGAGCTGATTTCCTTTAGTTTTCCTTTTGTTCACCATAAAGTCACCAAAAACTTAGCCACACAGTCACCGAAAAATTGGTGTAGAGGTTTTTCCATTCATGGTTCCTACAAATTTCAGGTCTCAATCAGGTGCTTTTCCTTTTACTTCTCTTCCCTCAATTATGAGAGATAAACTAGTAGGTAGTTCTAATTATACCTCATGGGCTACTTCTGTTGAATTGTGGTGTATGGGTCAAGACCTAGCCGATTACTTAACTACTAGGATTGAGGATATTGAAACAAATAAATCTGCTTGGGCTCAAATTGATGCATTATTGTAGTATGTTATGACAAACAACTAATCCTCAACTCCGCCCTATTTATAAAGCATACAGAACTTGTGTTCAGACATGGAGTCAAGTAAAATTATTTTATACTAACGACATTCAGAGATTGTATTCTGTAGCATCAAACTTGGTTAATCTCAAACAACAAGATATGAACATGTCTGAATTTCTTGATAGAATGGCCTCCCTGGAAACAGGATTCAACCTATTATTGCCTACTGGTAAGTCTGCAACAACAAATCTTGCATAGCGAGATAAATTTTTTATGGTTCTTACTCTTACTGCTATCAGTCCTGAACTTACTTCAGTACGAGAACAAATTTTGGCAAGTCCTACAGTTGCTTCTCTGGATGAAGTATTTGCTCGCTTATTGCATATTTCGTCACCTAGCATTATGATAGGAACTCCCTCAGTTAATTCTTCCGCTTTGGCCTCTCAGTCTCAGAGAACTAATAGAGTAGAGCAATGGGATCGTATTATTGTCATCAATGGGGACATACTAAGGATAAATGTTATAAATTGCATGATCGCCCTCAAGCTGATAATGTTGTTCATACTGATCAGTCTGACCTTCAATCGGAGTACTCTACCTTTTGTTAAGAGATTGAAGGATTTTCTTTAATAACCCCTTACTTCTTAACTGACCAAAATAGGTCGTAAAAGTAGAAAAGCCCTTAATAAAAGCCCACATGATATTATTTTGCAAGGTTCCATAACCAAAAATCTATCTAGGGCTTCTAACTGTTTGGTATTAGCCTCACTAGTTATGGGAGAACAACATAACTTACAACAGTAGTTAGAAAGCCTTTACAGCTATGTACCAAGAGGATTGAGCCAGGGCTTAATTTGTATAGAAGATTGCCATAGGGGAAATTGGCGGACTCTTGTTGTCAAAAGGGGGAACCAAGCAGACATGGAAGAGAAGTGTGCTAGGGAATTGTGTTTCAATTGTGATGAGCGGTACAAACGAGGACATCATTGCAAAAAGTTGTTTTTAGTTGGAAGGTACTTGATGAAGAATAGGTGCTGGGAGAAGAGGACAAAGAACAAGTAGTATCATTTCATGCTATAGTAGGAATGCCCAAATCTCAGACTAGGCAAGTGGATAGATTTTTCAATGGTAAGACTTTACTATTTTTAATTGACTCTCGAAACACTCAACTTTTGTGGATGTTGCTTTGGTGGAACAACTAAAAATTCCCATGGAATCCAAGGCTAAATTGTGGGTTATGGTGGCTAATGGAGAAAAGTTATGTTGCTCGGACATATGTTGTTTGTTGGCCATATGATTAGAGACTTCATTTTTCTGTTTGAATTTATAAATGATACCTCTTTTTGGGTATGGTGCAGTTTTGGGAAATACTTGGTTCAGAGTGCTTGGTCGTCCTATATTTTGGAAACTTGTTGATATGAAGTTGAGATTTAAATGCTGAATGAAGAAGCATAGTTGATTGTCATTACGGATTCCTCCACTAACACAATTGCTTCCTTATCCACTTCTTCCTTAGAATTGGGTTAGGAGATAGAACTCTAAAGGTCCTTAACGAGTTCCAACTCATATTTAACACACTACAAGGCCCGTCTCCATCCAAAAGTTATGACCATTGTACAATTGTAATTCTATGAGTAGGCCTTATAGTTGTTTGCTCCCATTGTTACCCATATATCTATAAAAATGAAATAGAAAGGGAATGCTATGAGTTGCTCAAGCAAGGAATTATTCGGCCTACTTAGTCCCCTTTCTCTACTCCTATTCTCTTGGTGGAGAAGGTTGGTAATTCATGGAAATCTTGTGTTTACTACCAAGCATTAAATTTCCATATGATGAAGGACAAATTTCTTATACTAATGATTAATAAATTATTGAAAGAATTACATGTAGCTTGTTTTTACCTCATTGGACCTGCATTTTGGGTATCATCAAGTTAGAATGAGAGGGGCGAATGTGGAAAAGACTACTTTTTGCATCCATCATGACCACTTCAAATTTTTGTTCACGTCCTTGTGTCTTTCCATTGCCTCATCTACTTTTCAAGCTATCATCAATCATGTATTCAAGTAGTACACGAGGAATTTTGTATTGTAATCTATAGGCATACATGGACAAAACTCATTTAGCAACTTTGAATTGTCTTCACATTGCTAAAACAACATTGTTTATATCTAAAACAATCTAAATGCTTGTTTTGGGTGGACCCAAACTATTTGGGGCATTTAATTTCCTCCCAAGGAGTGTAGCTAACCCACAAAAATTGCAGCCATAATTCAATGGCCGAAACAAGGTACTGTCATGCTTTACAAGAATTTTTGGGCCATTACGGAAAATTTTTTAGAAATTACGAAATCACCACAGCTCCCTTGAAGGCCATGTTGAAGAAAAAATCTTTTTCTTGGAACTTGGAGTCTTCGAAAACTTTTGAAGCTCTAAAACTTGCAATTAATCAACCCTAGTATTTGCTCTTCTTGACTTTAGCAAGTTTTTTATGGTCGAATGTGATGCTTTTGACTCAATCATCGCGGTTGTTCTCCAACAAGAAGGCTGTCCAATTGCATTTTTCAATTGCCCCTATCTTAGACGACATCAACACTTGCCCATATATGAAAAAGAGCTACGTTAGCGAAAGTAGTCAACTATTGGAGGTCTTACCAATGAGGTTATCCTTAGTTGATGCTTATTGTGTCATATGCAATCATTTTATGCTGTTCATTAAGCAAAATCTAACTTATTTGATGCTTTGGTTCAACTAGATTTGGTTCTAGGCTACTAAGTAGTAATTTCTGTATATTTTCTTCTATCATATTATTTCTGTTATTGTTATGGGGATTTTCTTTTATTTAAACTCAAATATTAACTATACTATGATGACTAGATTATTGTGATACTCACTGATTCTTAAATTAATACTTTATGATTGTTTCAAGTAAAATTATGAACTGTGGCTTTTGCATGTCTTGTACACCCTGCTTTCTTTAGTGTTAGGGCATATCTAAGCTTCATCAAACCTGATCAGGTGGGGAAGGTTTTGTTTCTGCTTGTAACTAAGAAGCTAAGCAGATCATTGGTTGCTCTGCTGATGAACTTGATATATTGAAATCACAGGTAAACTGCCAAATAGGATAAATTGTTCAACTTAAATGGATGAGGATAAACACCAACAGAAATTAGTTTCTAAGTCAAGTTGCTTTTGTGGGTTTAATTTTATTCCT
>JANZLK020001325.1:204995-216761 GCA_026937615.2 Erythroxylum glaucum
ACCCGATTTTTCCTGCATTTTCCATCTTAAATCCTTCCCATTGCAAAAACAACACATGAAAACCATAGCGACTTAATGAAATATATGCTTCATGGAATATATGATCCATGTTTTTTGAGAGGGGCTTATAAAGTACCAAATATGTATGAACTATCAAGATGTTGGAAGTCTTGAAATACATCAATCAATATATATCATGTTATGAATTCTGAATTTTTTTCTTAATTCTAAATTTTATAATATATATATATATATATGTCGTATCCGTGTCCGCCAAATTTTAGAAGTTGGTGTACCCCATCTTTGTGTCCATGTCGTGTCATGTCACATGTCCGTGTCCATGCTTCTTAAGTAGCTGCTAACTTTGATTGGCCCCTTCAACAGCTTGGCATTAAAAATGCCTTCTTGAATGGCAAACTGAAGGAAGAAGTATATATGAAACTTCCTCCAGGGTTTGATAAGGGTGGAAACACAAGCTTGGTTTGAAAGATTTGCCTAAGTCCTAAAAACAGAAGGAAACACACAAGCACAGTCTGATCATACAATGTTCTTCAGAATTAGAGAAGGTAAGAAGACAATTTTGATTGTATATGTAGATGGCATTGTTGTAACTGGTGATGATGCAGAGGAAATTACAAGACTCAAGTCAGCTTTGTGGAAAGGGTTTGAAGTTAAAGACTTAGGAGAATGACGTGTTTCCTAGGCATGGAAGTAGCCAAATCAAAGAAAGGGATTTACATCTCACAAAGAAAGTAGATTCTTGGTCTCTTGAAGGAGACAGGAATGCTAGGATGTAATCCAAGCACTACCCCTATTTAAAAGACAAAGTTTGAAGATGAAGATAAACTGGTTAAGCGTGAAGAATACCAGACACTAATGGGAAGGTTAATTTATTTGTCTCATACTATACCAGATATTGCTTTCGTCATAAGTGTTGTAAGTTGCCACATGCATGCACCAAAAAGTAAGCATTTTGATGCAGTTTATAAGATCTTAAGGTATTTAAAGTGTACTCCTAGAAAAGGATTATTATTCAAAAAGGGTAAAAGAGAAAAAGAGAAAATAGAATGACTTGTTATTGATTAAGTTTTATCCCACTATTTAGAATAGCGAGATAATACAAGTTAATCTTAATATTTAATAATAGGGAACTTCTTGCATAGGATTGATAACAAAATTATACTAAATCTCTAACACGTGTAATTGCTATATTTTAAGATTAACGATCTCATCTTTGAACATAGTAATTCCCATTAATTAAAGGTTGTGGGGGAAGTGGGGAGGAAGGAGTAGTATTTCCTTTTGATTTAATTCATTCACTTCCATGCCCTCATAAGTGTTCTTCCTTCCATAACCTATTATATAACAAGTACCAAATGTGCATGACTCCTATAAGCCTTTAACTACAATCAAAATTCAAACAGAAAGAACCATTTAATATACCTGTGGTCTCATGTCATAATCTAGCAATGCAGGAACCAACTGCTCTCCAACCTAAGAAATGTGCAATTGAAGATTTAAAAGAAGTTATTTGGCATGATAAATTTAAACGAAGTGAAAAAATTGTATGAAATTATGGAATAAAAATGATAAGATCCAATTGGGCATTCAAAACCATATGTTTCAATATGTATCCCATAGACAATAAAAGGAAAATATTTAAATGCATTTGGAACTTGCAATAGAGCCAAATTATTTTCTTCAACAAAAAGAGAAAAAACGTAGTTCATTGTCATCGTGCAAGATACATTACTTACTAGTGATGGAAACCTCAAGTAAATGTTGATGGCAAATGTCTCCAAGTACTGCCGAACGGCAGGCAAGTTATTCCTCTGCAAAAGCACAATAAACAAATTGTTGGGTTTAGAACAGAAGACAGCAGATGGTTGCATGTGAAGAGTAGCGCTATTCAATAAATGAATTGGAAACACTATTTTTTTATTTTGACAATTGAAAAGTCTAAATTTAACATGATTGATAATGTAGATACACAACAGGCAACATCCTCCCCCGACATACAAGAGAATATGACTAGAATAAACAATAACCATTTTATAAAATTCCAAAAATGACAATTTAATTGAAAAACAATTTCAAACAAATCACATATTATAAAATGGGCACATGATAGAATAGTGTTCACCACATTATCTAACGTCTCACGCTCAAAATGTTATTTGTTGCTTTATCTACATGTCATGCGTGGCTAGATACTAGAATATTATTCAAGCCATTTTCAAATCTCACCCAAAGGTTTTAAGCTTTCAGGTTGAATTATTTATATATATATATATACATTATATATGTATGTATAGCTTCAACAAACATTATGAATTTTGCAACACAAGATACAATGTTGAAATATAAAACATGTAATGATCATTGAAAAAACATGACCACAACACTCCGCAAACAGAACAAAAGATTCTTAATATATATCAGTTACGAAGGATAAGGAAGACATGTACAATATATAATGAAGTAATACTCACACAAAGAGCTATGTGCAAGTTATGAGTAACTTGCCCAACTATATCATCCGTAACAAATCGTGATAAAACACATATCATTTGCCAAGCCCTTACTTTACGTCTGTGGATCTATTACAAAAGAAAAAATACAATACAATTGTAGTTAGAAACAGTGATGAAATTGCATGAAACAATTGTAAAGGAACTCAATAGTAGGTCTTTAAAATTTTCAACTTCTTTAGCTGGAGTTGACTAAAAGAAAAATTTAGCAAGAGATTTGATAATTTTTGTGAACAATAACAACCTCGATGCAATAGTTGATATCTATAACTTACAACAATATCTATAACTTTTGTCAAATAAGTTACTTTATATTCCCCACCATTCATTCATGAAATGTCAGAACTATTAGTTGTGGGAAATATGATTATGTTAGGATTTTTGCATCTTTTTATTATATCCGATTTTGTTAGGATACCTCATAATCATGGGATCTCTTTTTTTTTTTCTTTTTTAGTTGTTAGGGTAACATGTATATAATTAACCGTCTTGTACACTTGTAAACAACCAAGAAAATATTCTCTCAAATCTCATTCCATTATGGTATCAGAGCTGTAAGGTTTTTAATTCTTAGGAAAAATCAATCTGAGTGTCGAGCCTTCATTGTCTACAGTCTTCATTGCTAGTTAACTTTTTCTCTTTAAGAATCAGGTTTAATTGCTTCGAGATTCTTTTTTTTTCATAGAGATGTCAGAAGTAGTAAAGACAACCACTAGAACACAATCGGAGCAGACTTTTCAATATCAACATTTCACCCCGTGTTGCATACAAGTTGAAAGGAAAAAGATTACCTTAAATTATCTCAACTCATTTGCATCATACTAAAAAAGGGAAAATCAATCATCTCACAAATACAGGGCCAAAACTATAGGATCCTCAATTTGAAGTATGGGGTAGAAAAGCTTCCACAGTTATGATGTGACTCGAAGTCTATAGAGATTAGTGACACATTTATGTTCTTGACTTGCCCAGTATACTTGGGATGCACTCCAACAAACAAGTACTAATGCTAGAGACACGACGCAAGTGTATAAGGTCAAGTTAAAGACTATAGCTGCAAAACAAGAGAGTAGGATGGTTACTAAATATGCCAATCAGTTGAAATCTTTGTAACAAGACCTTAATAACTACAAGGTTTTAAAAACTAAATGTCTAAAAGATGCGGCTATTTTAAAAGGCTTTATCAAGCAAGAAAGAGTTTATGATTTTTTGATTGGACTTAATACAAAATTTCACCAAGCAAGAATCTAGATTATTGGCAAGCATGAAGTTCCATGTTTTAATGTGTTGTGGCCTTAGTTCGTGGAGAAGAAAGTAGAAAAAATCTTATGATTAAGCTAAAAAACATGGACAAGTCTACTATGGTAGCTAAACATGGCAATTCGGGTGAGTTTTCACTATCTATTGTATTAAATGTCTCAGCAACATCTTTTGCCAACTCTTGGATTGTGGATTAGAGAGCTACTAAATATATGACCCACTCATTTACATATTCATCAAGTTCAAGCAATAGGAAAATAGCACCAAAGCAAGCATAAAGGTAAAAAAAGATCAGTCCACGACTAACTATAAAAAAAGTTTTTCATGTCCCTAGATTATCCATGAACCTCTTTATCAACAAACTCACACAAGATTTGAATTGCTATGTGATTTTTCATCGTTATTATTGTGTATTTTGGAACAAGGATTTGGTGAGAGTTCAAAGAACATGAGTCTTATTTCATCACTCCTTATCTTTGAGGGGAGAATTCAATAGTAAAAGATGAGGATATAGGGGATCTCAGGGATTTCCTCTTGCTTAATTTGTCATCTTCCCCTAATCGTATGTCCGAACCTATACCTCAATATCAACAAGAAAAGAAAAATTATGCCCATGAGAATTTGAGATTTGGCAAGGTATATTCAAGGAAGAAGACAATTATTTCTAACTCTATGCAAGTCCAACACTCCAATCCGATTCTTGAGAATGAGATAACAATTTTTTAACCTTCTTTGCTTAGTAAATCTGAATCTCAGTTTAACAAGAGTGATCAATATCTTCCCATTGCTATTAGAAAAGGAACTATGAAATGTACCAAACAGCCATTGTATCCTCTTGTTCATTTCCTTTCTTCCAAAATTTTTTTACCATTTAATAAAGCCTTCCTTGTTAGCCTAAACACCATTTCCGTCCCTAAAACCTTATAAAGAAGTTATGAATGTAAAATGGAAGCATTAGAGAAAAAGTATGTTACTGATCTCCTAAAATAAACACTAGTAAGTACTCCGATAGACTTGAACATTAAAAAAGGCCGATGACTGTTCAAGTAGACATGGAAATGTATAAACACCTTGTAGGGAGGCTTAGTTATCTATCTCATACATAACCAAATATAGCATATGCAGTAAGTGTGATAAGTTAGCTCAAGCATTGCCCAAATAAGTTCACTTGCAAGCAACTCATCGAATGTTATAATATCTTAAAAAGGCACCAAGAAAAGGTATTTTGTTTAAAAGAAATGGATGTCTAGTATTTGAGGCATATACGAATGTTGATTATGCGAGATCGATTCTTGACAAAAATCAACTACGAAACATTGCACTTTTCTTGGTGGGACCTTGTGACATGGAGAAGTAAGAAGAAAAATGAGGTAGCACAATCTAGTGCAAAGTTAGAATTTTGAGCAATGGCTCAAGTGTGTTTGACCTACTTTGGTTGAAAATATCTTAAAAGACTTAGAAATTAAGTGGGATGATCCAATGAGACTATTGTGATGATAAATCTGCCATCGATATAGCTTAAAACCCAGTAAAATATGATCGAATGAAGCACACTGATGTTGATAAACATTTCAAAAAGAAAAACTAAAGAGCAGTTTGATTTGCTCTTCTTATGTGGCTACAAAAGATTTTTAGATCTTTTTAGGATTTCTTATTTAGTTACGATATCCCATAATCATGAGATCTTATTATCCTATTTAGTTAAGATATCCAATGATCATAGGATCTCTTTTTTTTTTTTTCCCCTTTTTGTTGTTAGGGTGACATTTATATAACTAATTCTCTTGTAGACATGTAAGCAAGCAATGTAGAAAACATTCTTCTAAAAGCTCAAAATTGGTCAATAATAAAATCAAGAAAATAACTATCAAAAAATTGGTAAATAGATCGCCACTTACACCACTGTACTTTTTATATAACTCCTTCCCAAGATCCTTGTCATTCACCTACAAAACACATTATATAATGAGCATTATTATCCTTAAATACTAAATTGAAATTCTCCATACCTGAATTATAAGGAAGTGGATTTCATCAATAATTAAGATGAAGTACATTATAGAAAATAAAACTCAAAGACAAAGATCCAATTCAAGAAATCAAGTTTAGGAACATTGAAACATTACAGAAGCTTCAAATCTAAAACATGATAAGATGAAGTACATTATAGAAAATAAAACCCAAAGATGAAATCAAAGTCAAGAAATCAAGTTCAGGAACATTGAAACATTACAAAAGCTTGAAATCTAAAACATGACAAAAAATTCGGTGCTTATGAGGCCAACAAAGCTACACCATGAACCCTTCTAAATAAAAGCTTATTCTAGTTTACTTAAATAAAAAGAAAAACAAACCCATGCAATAATGTTCTTAATTTGGTCAAGCATAACAAAGTAAAGGTTCTTAACAAAACAAAAAATGGAAAATCACTAAACGACAAGCCTTGATTTGGTGGGATGGAGTGGAGTTGGTGTAACATTTTTCATGTTACTGTTTGCAAGCATAGTGACAATAAGAGCAATCTTGTTTATTTTATACTATAAAAAGTTAGCAATATTACCCTAGTTTGTTTAGAACTTAATTTTATTTAAGAACAAGAATCTTTATTAAAGTAAAATTTAATTCTATTTTCGAATGCAATTACTACTTAGGAAAAGGAGACCATTTTATGTACATATGTATTCGTCCTTTCAATGAAGGTAAGGCTGATTTTCTCTGCAAAAATTGACTTCCCAAATTAGAAGAGGTAACGTTTTCTGTTAGAGAGTAAACGGCGAAGATGGTTTTATTAGATAAGAAGCAAGTGTTACAAGACAAAGGACTATAAGTAAAAGTATCTTGCCCAGCTATTCAAGCTTTTACAAAATAATTCTCAAGACGTCCCTATACTAGTGCCTAGTTCTTTTTATATATTATTCGCCATCATTATTAAATTGTATTCAGATCCCAAAGTTAAGCAATTGATTTCCCCTTATTCCTCCTTGAATACATAAGAAGTGATCTTACTAATTTTGTTTCCTCATCTGTAATTTCTGTAACATTGCTGCCCTCCAAAAGAACAACCTTGTCCCCAAGGTGGAAGTGGGGAAACTGATCCCTTACAATTGCCGTATCAAGCCAAACAACTTCATCAGATGGTTTGCCTACCCATTGCACAAGCACTCGAGATACCGGAGTGTCGTTGCGAAGAATATCTTTATGAGACAACACCAGCTCTGGTTCAAAAAGAGAGGCTTCTGATATCTGCAAATCCTCTGGTAGATCAATCACGATAGGATGATTGCCAATCACACACTTGAGTTGCGAGACATGGAAAATCGGGTGAATCTTGCTGGGTAGAGATAATTCCAACTTATACGCAACTACTCCAATGCTCTCGATAATACGAAACGGCCCAAAATAACTGGGAGAAAGTTTTGGATGAACTCTTGTGGCCACAAAATTTTGTCAATGAGGACGCAATTTAAGGAACATAGCTTCACCCACATTAAACTAAATATTGCTCCGTTTGTTGTTTGCAAATTTGATCATTCGTTGTTGAGCTCGTTGGAGATTAAAACGCAATTGGCAAAGGATTTCATCACGATCCAGGAGGTTTTCTTCTACAGTTGCTACACGAGTCTCACCCGGTAAAAACCAGTGTAGTGCTGGCGGTGCTCGTCCATAAATTGTGTGAAATGGTGTAGTGTTTGTAGATACTTGGTACGAAGTGATGTACCAATATTCTACCCAAGCTAACAAACGAGACCAACTACGAGGTTGTTCAGAAGCAAAACAACGTAAGCAGGATTCAAGGGTACGATTTAATACCTCAGTTTGACCATCCGTCTCTGGATGATAGGCTGAACTCATTTGTAATTTCGTGCCTCGAGAGCGAAAAATTTCTTGCCAGAAGTTGCTCATAAACACCAGATCTCAATCGCTAACAATTGAGCAGTATGCCATGGAGATGAACAATATCTTGCACATATGACTCCGCCACTAAGCGAGCTGTATAAGGATGTTTTAGCGCCACAAAATGCCCATATTTAGAGAGTCTATCAACCACCACAAAAATACAATCAAAGTCATAAGACTACGACAGACTAGTTATGGAATCCATTGATATGTCTTCCCAAATTTGGGATGGAATGGGTAAGGGATTGAGTAAACCTGCTGGTTTTTGTGCCTCATATTTCACCGTTTGATAGACCTTGCAAGCAGCAACAAATTCTTTCATTGACTTCATCATACCTTTCCAGTATAGATTTGTAGCAAGTCACCAGTACCTTCGATAAACATCAGAATGTCCAATAGTGGGAGTGGAATGAAATTTAGCGAGCAGCCTAGGAATCCAGGAAGACATTGAAGAGATCGCCAATATGCCCCTAAAAAACAAATGGCCCTACACGAGTAAAAAATGGGGATGAGACACAGCATCATGTTGCAATTCTGTAACAATTTTGCAGAGGTGAGGGTCTGTGCTATTTTCAGTATCAACTACAGACCAATCAATCCAAAAGGAACTAGTTAAGGCATGGAACTCTGCTTCCTCAAATTGACGCGAAAGGGCATCGACCGCTTTGTTCGATCTTCCTGGTTTATAGCAAATTTCAAAATCATAACCCAAAAGTTTTGCTACCCAATTCTGTTGGGATGGAGTGACTATTTTCTGCTAGAGGATATGTTTAAGGCTATGATGATCTGTGCAGATCAAAAACTTATTGCCAATCAGGTATGGCCGCCAATGTTGCATAACTAGCATGAGAGCCATCAATTCTTTTTTGTAAGCAGATTTTGACAATGTCCAAGGAGACAGAGCTTTGCTGAAATAAGCGATAGGTCGATCCTCTTGCATTAGAACTGCACCAAGTCCATTACCTGAAGCATCACACTCAATTAAAAATGGTTAGTAAAATCAGGTAATTTTAACACGGGTGCTTTCGTTAAGGCAGATTTGAGAGTTTCAAAGGTTGTATTAGCATATGTGGTCCAAGTGAACTACTCTGGAGCCTCTTTCTTAAGTAATGCTATCAAGGGTTGAGCGATCTTCCCATAATTGCGAACGAATCTACGATAGTAGCCAGTGAGGCCCAAGAAACTTCTAATAGCTAGAAGAGGACAAGGAAGGGGCCAAAGAAGGATTGCTGAAATTTTTTTAAGATCCATAGACACTTCTTGAGATGAAATGATGTGACCCAAATACTCAATTGAGATGCACCCAAAATTGCATTTTTTTTGGTTGGCTTCAAATTGATGAGCCTCCAACACCTGTAAAATTGTTAATAAATATTGCAAATGTTCCTCCCATGCAGAGCTATACACCAAGATGTCATTAAAAAAAACAATGACAAACTTTCGAAGATCTGCGTCTATGACTCTAATCTGATGGTACCCGGAATGTAAATCAATCTTTGAAAAGTACCGAGCACCTGTCAGTTCGTCTAACATTTCATGAATTACAGGAATTGGATATTTATCTGGGACGGTTGATCTGTTCAATTCTCTATAATCAACACAGAATCGCCAACGACTATCTTTCTTACGAACAAGCAAAACTGGACCGAAGAAGGGACTAGAACTGTGTTGAATTATACCTGCAGTAAGCATATCAGCCACTAGTTTTTCCATCTAATTCTTTTGAAGATAACCATACCTATAAGGACGAATGGAAATCGGTTTTGACCCTGGTAGCAGATTAATGTTGTGATCTGATGACCTACAAGGAGGAAGCCCTTTTGGTTTAGCAAATAGATCCTCAAATCGGGACAACAATTTTTCCATGGAATTTGATCATGACCAAGCAGAAAGGGGCCTAGTGATTCCAGTTCTGGAATTGGGTTTATCGACCAAAGGAGGACACAAAATTCAACATCTGAAGTCTTGAAAATGGAACTCAGACTGACAGCTTGGCGGTGCAATGAAGGGTCACCCTGTAATTATATTCTCAATCCTTGGTATTGAAAACTCATAGTAAGCTTGGCCCAGTTGTGCATAACGTCGCCAAGTGATGCTAACCAAGGAAGACCCAAAATTATGTCAACACCTGTGAGGTCAAACAAGAACATATCTACTACCAAAGGAACAGACTCTATAGAAAAATTTAATCCACTACAAGAACCAGAGGACAAAATCATGGTACCATTTCCCAATGACACACCAAAGTGCGGAAGCATAGAATGAGGTAACTCGAGGCTGTGTATTAATTTAAGGGACACAAAATTGTAGCTGGCTCGGCAATCCACCAAAATTAAAACATCTGTTCCATTGATTCTCCCCCGTAGGTTCATAGTGCGAGGACCCAAAAAGCCTGTGGTCGAGTATAAAGACAGATCCAAGGTTTGAAGATGTGTCTCTACCGTTGGGTTCTCAAATTCCAATTCCTCCATCCTGGTTTCAAGCTCGCCGAATCCCGCCTTGTCACCGATTAATGTGGTTTTTAAAGTTTTCATGGACACTCGTGTAATGGATGGAATGGCTCCTTGCAACGAAAACATAAGCCTTGTCGTCGCAATTCTGTGTACTATTGAGGATAAAGACGTTGAGCAATTTTCTGGGACCCATTTTGTGTTTTGGCATAATTTGCTTTGGGTGTTGTGGGAATCGTTGGCTAGGGTGTATTAGATTTTGGATGAGGAGGGTTGTTTTCAAGTAACCCTTTGAGCCCAACATTGACAGAAGGACATTTGTAGGGTGTGTGAGATGAGAAGGGCTTGGGTACAGAATAGGCTTTCGGGGGTAAATCTATATGAATGATACTCTTAGTAAGGAACTCAGCTTCAACATATTTTGCAGCTTTCATGACGTCAGCCAGAGAAGTCGGGTGAAGGGTGCGGACGCGACACTTGATTTTCGGTTTAAGACCATTCATAAAATATCCCAAGTAGTGTGCATCACTTAGATTGTCTACCTGAGCGGCCATTTGTATGAAAAAGTCGATGCAATCTTCTATTGAAGAGGTTTGCCGAACCAAAGCAAGTCACTCAAACCCATTGCCAACAAGACGACCACCACACCAACGGATTAACTCTTCAGTGAGTAACTACCACGTCAAATTTGGTATTCTCTTCTCAAGCCAACAGAACTAGTGTAAGGACGATCCCTCCATGGAAATCATGGCCATATTGACCCACAATTGTAATGGCACTGAGTTGATTTTAAAAGACTGTTTAGTGCAAGCAATTTAGCCTATTGGATCTGACCCATCGAACAAGGGAAGTTTCATTTTTTTTGTGCCTGTGGTCTGATGATTATATTGAAACTCAAATGTATTTTGGTGTGGCTTTATGGTAGTAGTGGAATGTGGAAGTGGTGTTTTTGGAATGTGCACTAGGCAATAAAGCACAGCGGAAGTCGAGTCAAGTTGCACTTTTATTTGCTCAACTGTTTGGAATTTCCCTTCAAATGGGGATGATACAGTATTGATTTTTTCTTCAATCGTGGATGACAATTCTGTGTGTGATTCAGAGAGGTCAGCCACCATTCTCTCTAAGGTCTCCAAGTGAGTCTCCATTTTAGTAACCATGAAAAACGATACGTTGGACCAATGTTAGAGACTAAATGGCAAAGATGGTTTTATTAGATAAGAAGCAAGGGTTACAAGACAAAGGACTGCTAGTACTCAAAGTATCTTCCCCAGCTATTCAAGCTTTTACAAAATAATTCTCAAGACCTCCCTGTACTAGTGCCGAGTTCTTTTTATATATTATTCGTCATCATTATTACATTGTATTTAGATCCAAAAGTTAAGCAATTGACTTCCCCTTATTCCTCCTTGAACACGTAAGAAGTGTTCTGACTGATTTTGTTTCCTTATCTGTAATTTCCATAACATTTTCTTCCAAAAGGAATTCTTAGATACTAGGACTGATTATGGTAGGACTACGAGGAGATAATGAATGGGAGTTTTCATTCAATGCTGACACAGCGGAAGTAATTAGGTAGAGATTTTAGGTTAATCTCAAAACCAAATCCAAGCATAAAACTTAGGATTTAA
>JANZLK020001327.1:92298-109317 GCA_026937615.2 Erythroxylum glaucum
ATTTTCTCATCAATTTCTTTATCATTTAAATTCATTTTAATATTTCTAATTTTCACCAAAAGTTCGGGGTCCAACAAAATAGGTATTCCAACTAACTTCCTCAAATGTCACTCTATATCTTCTAGTTGTCTGTATAAACAAAAGGAATTATAATGTTATATAAATTAGAGACAAAATAACTTAAAATTAAATGTGAACATTTACTAACTATTCTCTTCTCGCTTCTTAAGATAAAAGATGTAGTATTTG
Source organism: Erythroxylum glaucum (assembly GCA_026937615.2). Classification (NCBI taxonomy): domain Eukaryota; kingdom Viridiplantae; phylum Streptophyta; class Magnoliopsida; order Malpighiales; family Erythroxylaceae; genus Erythroxylum; species Erythroxylum glaucum. Next base: position 92,548 of record JANZLK020001327.1, read on the forward strand.
AGCTTGTAGATATTGATTGTGTGAGTCTTCAAACTGGACGGTTATCGAAATTAGATGAAAGGGCTTTAGTTTTTGATGGCCTTCCTCTTTTTCACTGCATTATACATATTGATGTACTTTGTGATAAATAAACAAACATTTTTTCCTACAATTAAAGTGAAGGCAAACAAAAAATTAATTATAACTAACTTAACAATTTTAGGTTCCCTTAAAGGTTGAATTTTATTTTTGCATCTTCTTATATTGTGACCATTTTCATGACAATGATTGTAGCACTCCACTACCATAGATTACATACCGGAATACCCTGTAGACATTACAGTACATAACTTATAATAATGACATGTTTGAGCAAACACGTATCTAACTTAATCATGGCATCATCTATTATACATAAAAGTCACCAAATTTTAAAACCAAATTGCATTCCTCATTTCATTTCATAAAAACCAAACTTACATTGTAGCTTTACAAACCATCTGAATATATACAGTATTAAAACTAAGTACATTATATGAAGAATTTTACAAAAACTTCTATCTAATCCTTCAGTCTTAGCTGACCGACTTTTAAGCCATTTCCTCACAAGAGTATAAGAATTATTCTTCTTATAGCATCTCCCTTTCATTAGTGTCCTCTCTTGGACCTGAAAAATCAATGTTGCAATTTTAATAAGTTTTGCGTACTCAGTGATGTAACCATCCTCGATAGTTCACCCAATTCATACCACATAACAAATCATATAGGCAAGTAATTTCACATCTTTTCATTTAGCAAATTGCACCAGATATCATTTACTTTACATACCCATTTTCATACAAATACAAGTACACATTATAATTCAATCAGTCAAACCCACTCAATAAGTGTATATGCAATGTTCATGTGACCCACTTTTAATTATTACGTTGTTGTGACTGAGTGCCTAAACTATCCCATATCTATTGTGGATATCAGGCTTATTGATACTATCTCTTACCCGTTGTGGATACAAGGCTCATTGTACATATTGAGCCTTTGGCTCTATACCACATTTAAGAGGTTTAAGCTTATATTTGGTGGCTACTCATGTCACAACGATCATTATCTGATCATGCATTCGTGTATGAAATGCATCACATTCACATTCAATCATTCATTGTTTCAAACATTCCCATTCGCAATCCCATTCAAACACATTTATAGTCCCATTTCCATTTATCATGAACCTTAGTCAACAAATATGTTGAGAAACATTTATTTCACCAAATTCACATTCAAGGAACACTTCAATATCAATTCATAAATCAAAATCTTCAAACCTCAATCCAAAATCAGTATAAACAATCCACATTCAGAACATAATATATAATAGAAAAATATTAAGTGAGACCACCTAGGTTACTCACTGTACACTCCAGATAGCTATTGGCTTGAAGTCCCAGCAATGTTTGGATGGTGGCACTCAATGTACTCCTCTATATCATGCAATACATACACATATCACTATTTTTCACAACAATACACATACTCATTTATGCACATATATGTATACAAAATATGTACAATACATGTTCATGACAATCCCAGGTTTCTTATCATTATTCTTGTCATAATATTCATTTATATATCAATACCCAGTTCATTAATCCAGATTTGTCTAAAAGCATACTTTTAGGTACATTTTGCATGATTATTCTAATTAAGAAAATGAAGTGATTTGATAACACTTCCTTCTATAAAATTATTCTCCCATGTCTTAAGTTTCTAATGATACCAAAATCATACAATTTGATTCAGTATTTCAGAAGTTATACTCAATATACTACAGACTAAGTACATTTCAAATTTTGGCTAGTGCATGATCATGCACTCAAAGTTGTACAACACATATCTCTCAATTAAAATATCCAAAAATTACAACCTTTATACTAATTGAAAGCTAAGAGAATAAACTACAACTTTTATGAAGACAACTTTGTCTGATTCAACCTATGTCAATACAGTTTATTTGATAACAACAAGACATGATTTCTATCACGGGTAGTGCTACAGCCTAATCCAAAACTCAATTTTAAGCTAAATTCTAATACTGTTAAGGACAGAACTCAAATTCAATTTCTTCTTAAAAATTGTAGTCAAATGTCTCTAGTTAAATTTAAATCAAGAATCATCTCATTTTGAAATCTACATATCAAAATATAGCCAAAATACTGAAGCATGTTCAGTAAAAAATTCCAGTTATCAAATTCCAGCACACCTCAACATTTTCATCCTAATTCATCTTCATCAATTCTCTATCATAACATGCTATTAACACTGATCATTTACTTACATTTTTAACTCCAATTCCAGCTCAAAAGATCAAACCAATTCAATACTCCAAGCAAGCATAAACATCACACATTCAAGGTAGAACTTGGTTAGATTTCAACTAGAACCTGTGGGCAACTTCTAATTGATCTTTTACTTAATTTTGTGAGGGTAAGTCATGGATTTTTGTATAGCAATTGGACATAAGCATGGATGTACTTAGGAAGATGAAAGAATTGAGAGTTTCGGTGGTGGGCGAGAAGAGGAAGAGAAATGAGCTGAACAAAACTCACTCCTGGAGAAACTCACCAACTAAGATGTTAGGGATCATGTAATTGAATAGCCACATGTCTTATGGCATGTTCAGCACTTATCAAGCATAGGTGCTGCCAAATGTCTCCAACTAACTAGGTTACTTGTCTATTAATCAACTATGCCATTTGTCACACAATGATTGATCCATTTGTTAATTAATTACTTGTCCAATTGTCACTCATTTTGTTATGCCAAATGTCACTCAATTATGGGCTAAATCATCCAAAAATTTCCATTTATCAATTTATCCTACCACTTGGAATTTGTCCTAGTCCATATGTACACTTTAATCTATCAATTTTCCAATCCATAAAATTTAATTCCAAATTTTCTAATTGAAATCTAATCATACCAAAATCTAAGACATATCAAAACACAATTCACATCATGATCACTTAACATTTTTCATACCATAAACATGACCACGTGTATTAATAAAACCCCTCCATATGTCACCGTTGCATACAAGCCATTTGTCACTAATTCATTAGTCCACGTGCCACATTATAAATGGTCTATATTTCTACACTTTTTCTAGTCTAAAAATACTCCAAATTTCCAAAATATCCAAAATATCACCAAAAGTACCGAATCAATTTTAATACACTCCAATTTAATTTTTAATACAATTAAAATCAAAAATTCCCATTTATAAATCAATTTTACCCAAAATTGTCAATGAATGCATGTACAGTCATATTAATATGCAAAAATGAATAGTCTCGTGTTTGTGTATGCCGTATTATGCATAAGCATAAAATACCCTTTCTAATTTCTCATTAACTCTTATAAACACTATTTTAGCCTTAACATGGGTAATGGGATGTTATAGTCTAACACACACTTCCTCAGCATATCTTCAATGATTTGAATCGTCCTCTCAGATTACCTATCCATTTGAGGATAGAATTTTATACTAAAATCCAATATGATGTGAATGCCTTTTATAGTTTCCTCTAGAATTGTGATGTGAATTGTGATCCTTAGTCAAAGACTATTGACAGAGGCACCATATGGAGACATCCTATCTATTCAATATATACTCACACAAGCTTAAACACTAAGTAGGTAATTTTCATGGACAAGTAATAGGCTAACTTTATCAACCTATCTGCCATTACCCAAATTAAATCACATCAAGTCCTTTTATATGGTAGGCCAACCATGAAATCCATCATGATCTTTTTCCTATTTCCATTTAGGAGTTGGAAATGGCAATAGCTTACTTGCAGGACTCTGATGCTTAGCTTTTACTTATTGTCAAGGTAAGCATTTGGAGACATATTCAACCACATCTTTATTCATGTCATCCCACCAATATGTGTCTCTAATGTTATGATACATCTTAGTGGAACTCGAATTTACATTATATGCTACATAGTGTGCTTCCTTTAAAATCTCCTATTTCAATTTCTTAACATCAAGAACAAATATTCTCCCATTTATCCTTAGCATAAGTCCCCCCATCGATCTCAAAATCTATGTGGCTTCATTCTTTAACTTTATACATAAGATTTTAAAGCTTAAGGCCATCTCTAAATAATGAGTAACGTAATTTTGTTTACGGCTTTTTAATTACTTAGAGATATAAACAATCGTCTTACCATTTTGCATCAACATGTAACCTAATCCAACTCTCAAAGCATCATAGTAAAATTGAAATCCTCCAACTTCAGTTAGTAAAGCTAGGATTAGAGTTGTTGTTAAGCACTCTTTCAACTTTGGAAATCCGCCCTCATAGGTATTAGACAAAATGAAATAGACATTCTTCTGCGTTAAACAGGTCAATAAGGTTGCTATATTCAAAAAGTCTTAGATAAATCTTCAATAGTATCCTACAATCCTAGAAAGCTTCATAATTTTGTCATTGTCTTTAGTCTTTCTTAGTTTGTTATAGATTCCACCTTCTTTGGCTCCACTTGTATCCCCTTTTGAGATACTATATGTCTTAAGAATATGACACCCTCAGGCTAAAATTCACACTTCAAAACCTTGACTGACAATTGATTTTCTCAAAGTGTCTACAATAACACTCTTAAATGTACAACATGCTCCTTATCTATTTATGAAAACGCCAAGATGTTCTCAAAAAAATGATCATGAACCTATCTAAGAATGGTTTAAAGACTCTATTGATTAAATCCATAAAAGATGTTAGAGTATTGTGATTGACTTTTTCTGAGTGTCAATTATGAAATAACCGCAAATGCATGATGTAGTTGTAACTAGTATTGACAAGTACGGGTCAATCTCATAAGGATTATGAGTAATAGTAATTACTATTATCTTATTATCAAGTTTATAGAATTGGTTTTGATTTTTAATTTAAAAGAAAATAAAACTAAAACAGTAAAATAAATGGGCCAGAAGATTAAATTAGATAATTAAGGAAGCATTTAGTAAACTATTGATATCAGAAAATTGGTATCTAAGTTTTGAATCCCCTCAAAACCCTTAACAGATTGATCTTTTATTATGCAATTTTTTTATTGATTTATTGGACTGTGGGGATTCCTATGCTATGCTAATAGCTAACCTTGAGTTTAATAGCAACTAATCCTAAGGTTTTCAATTAAATTACTCAAGTTAAAGTTTACAAGATTGCTTTACCAATTTGTAAACTCCTCTATTAGGTTTGACCCTAATCCGAAAGATTTATATGATCCTATCTCTAGGTTTGTGATAAGTGAAAATTGCATTATATTTTAGGGTTTAGTTTGATATGTTTTTAATTGTTAATTTAATCGTTTAACATGTGCTTAGGTTAGAATTGTATTAGTTTGTTAATTAATTATGTTTAAATGTTTTTTATGGGTTAGTACAAGTTTATGAGCTTAATATTTATGTCTTTGAGGTACCTTGATGTGTTTGTTAGTATTTCAGGGCCAAAATCAAAGAATGGAGAAGTTTCAGAGACATTCAGGCCAAAACAACACCTAATAATCGTGGCCCATATGCCACGATTGTGACATAAGTATTAGAGACAGCCTATGATCGTGGCCCATTTTCCACGATCATGATAGAAGCCTAAGAGATGACCTGCGATCGTGGCCCATTTCTATGATCATGACAGAAGGGTTAAATATGGCTCATGATCATGGCCTATGTTGGACAAACACACAGATACTCAAAAAAGTCAATTTTCGAGGGATTTTGACCTTTTCAACCCTAAAAAACCCTAGGGCTTCCCCAAACACATCAATTATATAAAGAATAAGACAAAAGAGATTATGAGTTTTTTTGGTCAGCCACTACAACGAAACCCTAAAGGAGAGAAATTTGAGAGATTGAGAAAGAGAAAAAGAAAGAGAGAAGAGGAAGATGACTTAGACTCGACGTGCTTCTTGGAATAAGAAGCTTTCCGAAGTCGCGACTTCCCATTATCCATTTGAGTTCTATTTCCTATGTATTTCAATTTTATTTGATTATAGAATTGCGATAAAATTGGGATATATAGTTTGATGATAGAATCAAATTGTTGATTGATGTTCTATACTCACCTTTGGAATGTTATTTTTGATTTAATGAAATATGATTGTTTTAAGTGTTTATTGAATTAATTGTGGTTTAATTTTGCACTTCATATCTCGGTAATAAACTGAGAGGGTGAATCAAGAAAAAACCGTTAAATTGGGCTAACAAGAGTTAGGTAATTTAATAGATTTGGAATTAAATTAAGTTGGTAAATCTTATGTAGAGAGATCACGTATAGGTTTCCAATTGTTTATTAGAGAATTTAAGAACTGATTAGGTTTTGGATAGGTTGTTAACTGAGAGATTACAACTTCCCACAATCTAATTAAGGTTTATGCTTTAGGGTTGAATTATAACTTGAGAGCGAATCGACCCTAGGATTGTCTAGAACCATTAATTCGATAAGTCTTAATCGGTTAGGTTAGCATTAAGGATAAATAATTTCTGTTTCTCTCTTTTGGTTAATTCACTAGGTTGAATTCTATGGTGTGCTATAATTGTTTAATAAATCAATCAATTTTCATTAATGGTTATCCAGGTTCAATATGAAATTGTTAATCATTATTCGTTGAATGTTTTCGTTAAGTATTAATTGTCAATTGGTGTTTTGTTACTTAATTTTGGTTTATGTGATTTATTTGGTTCTCGTGTTTAAATTCATTGTTTGCTTAAGTTTTGTTTAATAATTTCTGACCTTAGACTTTAAGATTAGATTAACCTTCTTCATGGGATCAACACCTTAGGTACTACGTGAACGATCTGTAAACTTGCGGAATATCGAGGTTAAAATATTAAAACTTACATATATCAGAAAACCGCAATCAAACAACAAGAGATTCGACTCCTTAGAAGCATTTGTCAAAAGGATTGAGATTAAAGTGGGGCAACTTGCAGCTCAAATGCATAACAATCAAAAAGGAAGGGTGCACATTCAACCCGAGCAAGGTCAAGAAATTGCTATTCTGAGAAGTGGTAAAGTGATTGATAAACATGTTGAGTTTCCTTATAAGCTGTTTGATGCTGATAATCAAAGGAAGGAAAGCCTCACCCAAGAACAAGATGAGGATAATTAGAAAAGAAATGGGAGAAACTTTTCAAGTCACATTTAAAAGGGTGAACAAGTTAAGCATGACAACAAGGACAATGAAGGACAAAAATTGCACAAAATGGTATATACTTATCGACCTCTAATTCTATATCTAAGTCGCCTTAAGGAATCGAAACAAGATGAGCAATTTTTTATCTATATTGCATGCTTTCTAAGGTCAATGTTAATCTGCCCTTGTTAGATGTGATTAAGAACATTCTGACTTATGTCAAGTTCTTTAAGGAGCTAAGCACCAAGAAATGAAAGGTTCAGCCTGATGAAAAGGTGCCAGTTTTGAAAGTAGCAAGTGCAATTCTGCAGCCACATTTACCCTCCAAACTGAAAAATCCAGGACCTTTTATAGTGCCAGTATTAATTGGTAATGGTGATGAGGATAAGGGTATACTTGATCTTGAAGCAAGCATAAATCTTATGCCTCACTCTATTTATTAGAAATTGGATATGAGACAGTTAAGAGCTACAAACATGTGTTTGCAATTAGTTGATAGGTCAATCCATTATCTGAAAGGAATAATGGAAGAAGTGTTGGTGAAAGTTGGAGGATTGATTGTGCTTATAGACTTTGTTGTCCTAGACATAGGGGAAGTGAAGGAGAAAGAAAATGAGCACTCTATACTCCTAAGGAGGCCTTTTATGGCTACTACTAACAATTTGATTGATGTGAAGAATGGGAAATTGACCATGATAATCTTAGGAGGAATAGTAGAATTTTCAATCTTTAATTTTGAACTTATTCCTGCTTCTACTGTTTCTGAAGATTGTTCTTTCGTTGATCAAGTTAATGTTGCCACTTTTGATTTCTCCTTACAAGAAGGAGAAGAAAAGAAGTTGGACTTAGTTAAAGAGAGTGATGAATGCCACCAATTGCTAATGGATACAGCTATGGAAGTATTTGGAAAATTCTTACAGATAGATCCATATGAAAAAGAGGAAACTATGTAATCAATCACTTTGAGCGACCCATCTTGAGCATGACTACTGAGGCGTCCATCTATAAGACATTAAAGAAGCAACCCATTTAATTCTGTTTGTTTTTCAATTATCTGTTTGTTGTTAATTTTCTTCGTGAACCTTAACTTAGTTTGTTTTCTTTGTGTGTGCGGGCCTACTATCTTGGCTCTTCTATCTATTTTCCTTATAGCTATTCTTTATTCCTCAAGGCAATACACCACGTTCCACATCAGATCAATGCAGTGATCACCCCCACATTTGTATTGTATTTCTATTCCTTTATTTGTTGCTCGTTAGTTTAATTTCTTTTAGTTTTAATTCAGGTCCTTATTTGTGTTAAATTTTTGTCTTTTTTCTTAGACCCTTCTTTTACTTTTTTGGATCACATTTGGAATAGTGTGATGTTCAATTGTGGGGGGAGTACTCGTTAAGAAATAATTTATTATTTGTGTGTTGTGTGTTTGTTTTCCCATTTAGTAGTTAAAGATGTATAGTTATTAAATGAACTCGATCTGGATTAGCAATGCATAATATGAGTGAATGAGTATACTTGCATGCTTAGGATGATTGGCTTAGATTTCGATTAAAAGGACATTAGCTTTGTTGTGATGGATTAATGAAACTTTTAATTTAGTAAGAATTTGAGCCTTTTTGAAATATTAAACACCAAATTCAAATATTCTTTATTAAGTGTTCTTTCATGATTAAGAAACTCTAGAATTTGCTTGCAAATACTAGTTGAAATCACATAATCTTATGAATAAATGATTAAGGCAATTAGGATTGACCCCTTTTGCTTAAAAAGCCACTATAATGTTACCCTTAGTGAACCCCTTTTTGAGATTAACATGAAACCTTTTCTTTCTTTAAACCCAAAATATGAGCCTTGACCTTAATTGTTTATCCTCTTTGTTGCACCTACCATAAGGCAAGTTGAGCATTGAATTTCATTTTTCACACAACACACACCCAAGGCAAATAGAGAGAAAGAAGTCAGAGAAGAAAGAAAGAAAGGAAAGACCAGTTGATTGAGGGGAAGAAAAGAGAAACATAGCAGAGAGAGGAAGGTAGTACGAGCATCTGGGTGAGAAGAAGTTGAAGTAGAAGGTGAGAGCTAATGTTGGAAGCTTGAGAGGGGCAGGAGACAACCGCCTTCACACTCACCCAATCCTTGTTTGATTATTTTGTTCATCTATTGCTCTATTTCTTGTTTCTTTATTGAACTTATTACTTTGTTAGCCTAACCGATTATTACTTTGTTATCTTTTCATAATTCATTTAGTATTCACTGTTTTATTATTTTAATACTTCTATTGACAATAACATAGGACTGAAGCATATGGAGATGATGAACTGTGTTTATGCTATGATGGGCTTATCTCTTTTCCTTTAGAAATAATGTAGCTAGTTTAGTTGACTATGCATGATTGAGTTACGGATTCGTTGTCTTATTTATTTCTTTGGTTTCTAAGCCGAATGGATGCAATAGAATGGCCAAACTTTGCATCATTTTTAGTATTAAATGAAGGACCGAGAGGAGAAGTTTAATATGGAACTAGAAATTATAGACACTTAGGTTATCAATTAGAAATATATTAACTTAAGTGGTGATTAGTGGTTGGGTTTCCATAATTAATTCGGATAATAACTTGTCAAATACGAAACCTAGATTTAGTCTATGATTTGAGTTGATCTTAGAATCTAACTGTTAATTTTAGTAAGACAACTAACCAATCATTTCCTTTAATCATGCATAAGAGATCAAATTAGTGAAATTAATTCTCAAGAGTCTTCCATTTTGATTAATCTATTTGTCTTTGCTTCCAGTTAAATCGTTTACTTTTCAAACTAAATTATGATTTTCTTTTAAAGCCTTCACTCAACAATCTGGATATAATGTTTAGGATTACATCTATTTTCATTTTTCATTTAGATTAATTTAAGTTAACGAATTGGACCTCCGTGGGAGACGACCCTAGGTAATCACTACAACTACCTCATATGCTTGTGAGTCGGATGGCCTACGTAATTTTTAGAACATTTTGGGCACAACAGTAGGGTGATAGGGTTGGTTTGTGGGGAAGGAGAGGGCTTTTGCTGCATAGAGGAGAAAGGCTAGTTAAGGGGTGTATTGCACAATATTAGAGGTGGGGTTCAGAGTTTTCATGTAAGGCAAATATCTAAGGATGGGAGGCGTGAATTGAAAATCAGTTACCACAAGTGGTTATGTTTTTTGAAGGGAAATTGTGAAAACTCAAAATTACCCCTATGGTAGAGCAATACAATTTGGCTAGCTGGAATCAAGCAGAAATAGTGGTTGTGGTTGCGAAGGAGAGGGAGAGCAGAAGAAGAAGACAAAAGGTACATCTGGAAGGTAAGCAAGTGATGGAAGCAGGAAGGCAATTTAGAAAGGAAGAGCAGTGTGGGGCTAATACCTTTGTAGAGTGAATTTTCATTCCCTTTAAAAATACTTCATTTGTAATTTCTTTTTTACATGAGAAAGAAAAAGTATATCTTTGTAGAAACTTTTATATCTGCATATCTTAACAAATTTGAGTAATTGCTTAGCATTTTCGATTACTCTGCATAAAAGTAGAATATAATCGTAATATGTTAGGAAATGATTGATAGCAATTTCTGAATGATTTTTGAAGAATTATAGGCGTCCTACTACTATGTTTAGTCAACGGAAATTTTGCAGTAATTTACAATCTTGTGAGTTGTGATGATTACAAGAGGACTTGGACTTGGAAATTTTGTCTATGGCTGAAATGTTTCGGTGGTTGGGTTTGGTGAATTTTAGCTTTATATAGATCTCTCTCTCATTCATTTCCTCTAGAAGTCGTCTTCCACTAGGCGATCTGTGGAAGTCTTCCGTTTACTGTTTTTCTTTTCTTTTTCTTATGGTCATCAGTAATAATGTGTGTACGACCGTTGACTGCATGTTATTTTTGGTCTATCTTACCGATAAATATATATTTAGGACTTCAATATTAAGTTTAAGAGATTAGTTAAATAAAATCCATGTTAGACTTATCTGACTCGAATGATTGAGAATTGCTCTTTGATAATCAGTAAGTCTCAATTAGCTACAGTTCAATCTTTACTTTGTAATCAAAACTGAAGTTATCACTAAGTAAGTTTGTGAAGGTTATTTCAACCATACAGGATACATTGCATTATACTGAAATTTTAATTTCGTATTTCAAAGAATTTTTACTGCACTCATTTCGTTGGAATTTCAGACATCCAACTTAAATTTTTGTTCTTGCTTTTGACGTGAAAATCTGAAGATTTTATACTACTGATGTCTCATTAGAAATTAAAACAATTTCAGAGAAAAAAGATTTAAAATATTGACTTAGACTTCATAAGACGTAAGTAGTATAAAATCTCATATTTCTACTACATGTCATACACATCGGGAGTATTTTGTTTTGTCAAATAAGCGTCTAATTAATGCTTGGGTCATGCATTTTCTCAACCTTAGGTCTGGGCTTTCTACTAGTCCATTAAAACTAATACATGAAAGATACAACCTATATGCTCTTAAATTCCCCTCAAAAGTACTTTCACCATCACAACTTTGGAAAATGGACTCCTTTATCTCTAATGCATTAAGATATCAACATGTTTCAGTATTCTCTCAAGTTGGTAATAAATTGAACCCGTTTTACAGATTGTGTACACTATGTTATGAAGTTAATTTATAGCTCCAAAACTAAAGGTTTCAAAATAGAGAAAAAGGAACTAAAAATTCTTAAATTGAAGAACTTTGTGAATTACTTGTAACTTTATGTTAAATTTAATGAACTTCATTTTATTGTGTGCTAATACCATCTTCTTTATAAGAAATTTACTACTAACTCCATTATATATGGCTTTTGTTTCATTTTTTGTCAAAATCAATAAAGAAGGTCGATTCTAGGGCAATTCTGAGGCGACATTAAAGAAGGGCTTTGTTGAAAATTTCTATTTTGGGTGTGCAACTATTAAAGTAGCTATTAAGTAACTATTTTTAAGCATCTTTATGGATGCCTACAAAAGAGGCATCTCGGGAAGTCCCTCAACTTCCCACTCTCCTTATGGTAACTTAGGATGAGCCAATTTCGTACACCACAAGAGGCTAGGGCCATTAATACAAACAGTAAGCAAAAAGATCTAGCAAATCTTAGAGCAATGTAGTAACTTCTAATACCTTAAGGGAGAAGCCTAAGCATTTCTACTCAACTGTAATCCAAGGCATTGTTACTCCCTCACTAAAGATGTTAAAAGAGGGCACAAAACATTGTAAAAACATTATGGTGGCTACTTTCTTAATAAAAGGCCTTCCCTCATGTTCAAAATTAGGAACATATTAAATGGAGAAATAAAGGGCTGAATAGGGTCTTGCTCACTGAAGAAGACACGTTTCTCTTTAAATTTACAAACAATGACAACCTTAACAAGGTAATAGAAGTTATACCTTAGCATATAGAAGTTATACCTTAGCACATTAGGGGACAACCAATGTTTGTCCAAAAATGATCCCTTAGATTGGAACTAGATAGATGTAGAATAGAAACTGGCCCATTGTGGTTTAATTTCCATAATATTCCTTTAGAGTACTAGACTCTAGATGGATTGAACTTTCTTGCAAGCTATGTGGGGAAGTCAATTGCTTTTGATTCAGTTATTGCCAAGTTGGAGAAAATCTGCTTTGTTAGAATTTATGTGGAGGTGAACTCAAAGGAACGTGAGGTACTGTATATAATGAAATTGGATCTAGATGGTGAATTAACCAGCATGAAATTCATATTTCTTATAATTAGAAACAACATATGAGAAAGAAAGAATGGAAACCAATAAGGAAAATTTTTTCTTCTAAGGGCAACTTTGAACTTATGGGAGTAACGAAGACTCAGCACTACCTGCAGAAGAGGAAATTTCAATAAATAAACAAATAACTATGTTGTTAAACCTATCTAAGGAAGTTCATGTAGCTGTACAAAACTATAACTCAGTATTTGAAGGAAAGAAAAATGTAACGAAGGAGGAAGAAGGGTTAGAATTAGCTCCCAACTACAATGTAAATAAAGAGGAGACTCCTAATCTTAAGGGCCCAAAAAACTCAATCTAGAGCAAATTGAGCATTTATCTCCAACTGCTATCAAGAAATTCAAAAGGAAGAGAAGAAAACCAAAGGGGGTGGTTGATAGTTCTCCTCATCTCATCAATGATTTTTTGGAATATAAATGGGTATAAATGAAGCTCATAAAAGGTAGGTTGTCAAAGATATCATTTTGGAGAAACATCATATCATTGTAGGATTGCTAGCTAGAATAAAAGCTCTTAAACTATAGAACTCTATAAGATTTCATAGAAAAAGTTGGGATTTTTGGCTCTAATCATGAACACCATTACAATGGTAGAATTGTCTATGCTTATTACATGGAGAACGTCAAAGTTGTAGTTCAAAGCAATTCAAATCTGTTTTTTCATCTTAGTTGTAAACTAGAAAATTTAAAGCATTGTTTTGATATCTCCATTATATATGCTTCTAACTTTAAGTTTCAAAGAATTAAATTATGGGAAGATCTCTTAAGCATTAGAAACTCACTATTAAACCCTTGGATTATAGCAGGTGATTTTAATTGTGTTTTGCTTCCCTCAAAAGCTTAAGGTGATAAAGTAAACCTTTCCAACTTGGGCAAGGAGTTAGATATAGTGTTTTCTAAGTTGATGTCACTGATTTGAAGTTTACTAAAAAAAATTTCACTTGGAGCAATAAGTAAATCGGTAGAGCCTTAATCAGGAAGCAACTCAACAAAATTTTAACTAATCAAAGTTGTATGAGGTATTTCCCTAATTCTCATGTTATGGTTGGCCCTCCTTTATGCTCAGACCACTCTTACCTAGAAATCTAGGATTTTGACCTCATGAGGAAACTCAAGGCTCCATTCAAAATTTTCAATTTTCTCTTCAACAAGGAGGGATTCATAGAGTTGATTAAGTATGTTTGGGATAGTTATATCACTAGATATAAACCCTAATCAACTAATGATGAAACTCCATCTTCTTAGAAAAAGAATAAAGCAATTCCTTAATTATAAAGGTCCTCCTATTGCACAAAGGCTTCTAAAGATCAAGGAAGAGTTAAAGCAAGTATAAGATACTAGCTACCTCTCTCCCTATAATCAAGCTTTGAAAACTGAAGAGATCAAGAAACATGAGAACTCCAACAGGGCCTTTTTAGATCATAGTTCCTTGCTTTTACAAAAGGAAAGAACTATTTGGATAAAATAGGGTGATTCTAGTACTAAGTCATCATTCTGTCATGGAAAGAAAAAATTCTAATAAGATTTATTGTTTGCTAAATAATAATGACCAATTAGTGATTGATAAAAACTTGATTAAAAATATTCAAGCTATTATGGTCAGCTTTCTATATAAGATCTAATAGAGTTAATTGGTCCTCCCACATTTCAAGATAACTTAGAGTTGCCTCAATAGTTAGCTTTTAGATAGGAAATCAAGGGATTTATGTTTTCTCTAAACCTAAAGAAAACTGTAAGCCCTGATAGGTCAATGCACACTTTTTTCAAAGAACTTGGAATATTACTATCAAGTACTAGTTAAAGTCATACATGAATTCATACACTCTGGGAAGCTGCTGAGGAAGATCAATGCTACTCACATTTGCATGATTCCTAAGGTTTGTAACTCAAGCTCTGTAAATAATTTCAGACCTGTTTCTTATTATAACACTATATATAAGGTAATTGCCAAGCTGCTGGCTAATAGGATAAAGGAGTCTCTAAATAAAATGATTAATTGCTCCCAATGAGCTTTTTTTTTAGGTAGATCCATTTTAAATAATATTATTATGGTGTAAAAGTTGACGAGGGATTATAAATCCAAAAGATCTATTAAATGTTGTGCTATTAAAGTGAATTTTTTCAAACCATTCAACAATATCCATTGATATTTTATTTTTAGTATTTTTGAATTGGTTGGAGTCCCTATAAATTTTATTTCTTAGATTATAATATGTCTCTTAACCCCATCTTATAGTGTGCTTATTAATGGATCCCTAACTAGACTTTTTAAAGGCTCAAATGGGATAAGGCAATCAGACCCTCTCCCTCTATACTTGTTTGCTATGTCCATATATATCCTTAATAGAATTATCAAATCAAACACTAAATGTAATCTAGATTTCTCTTTTAGTTGCAAATTCAAGGAGCTTTAACTTTCTCACCTAGCTTTGGAGATGATTTAGTGTTGTTTTGTGCAGTAGATTATAAATCCATCTCACTTTTGCATAAATCACTCAAAGAGTTTTGCAAGATAGAGGGTCTCAGTGTTAATTCTATGAAAAGTAGAAGTTACTTCTCTTATGATGTTTCTAATTCTAGCAACCTAAAGAACATCTTTGGGTAAATTTTCAAAGCTTGCCTTTCAAGTACTAAGAGTTCCTATCTCTTCTAAGAAACTAAAATTTCATGATTGCTTATTGTTGTTGAAGAAATTCAAGAAAAAAATTGATGCTTTGCAAAATAAAGCCCTGTCTTAAGCAGGAAGGGTCCAACTTATCATCTCTACGCTTAATAATCTTCACAGCCATTGGGGATCTTATTTATTCATTCCTAAGAAGATTAATAAGGAGATGAAAAAATGCATAAGGAATTCCTTTGTTCTAGGAAAAATAAAAGGGAGGACTAGGTTTTGTCTCAATTCAATTGATTCATAAAAAGATAGTAGCTAAGAGAATTTAGAGGCTTTTCAATGATAAAAAGGCACTTTAAAGGAAATAGACAAATGAATACTACTTAAAGGATTCTAGCTTCTAGCAAATAGGGGAAAAATGAACTATCCTGCCCTTTCATACAAATGTTGAGGTATAGACATATCATATATTATTTTATTAAATGAAGATTGACAATAGAGAAGATACTTGGTTCTAGTTAGATAATTGGGCTTCTCAAAGTCCACTGATCAAGAGAGAACATATGTTAATACTAACTCCTAGAATGCTAATTCACATTAGATTTTCTAAAGTTATTACATAAAATGCTTAGCTAGCTATAAGAACCAGAGTTAATAGAATGTTGAACTATTATCCCAACAACTTGCCTAACTCCTCTATTATGGATAAAGCCACTTAACCTATTAGTAGGAATAGTGAGTTCTCTAACTCTTCGTACTTAAAGGTTATTAGAGCCCAAGTTCCTTTGTCACTAACCTAATAGCTAGAGGGAGACCGAAAACCAAGGATAGACTTAAGGGCATAAGTGATTAGATTTGTATCTTATGCAATATGATGCATAAACCTATAAGTTATCTTTTCTTAAAATGCAACTTCACAGGTACAATATGGGCCAAGATACAGTATGAGTTTGGTTTTTCCAATAGCTTATTAGGAAAGTATTCTAATGTGGACTAAAAATCAATACAAAAGAATTGGGAAATATAAAAATACTTAAGCCTTTGCTTAAACTACTCTATTTATTCTACATGGAATGAAAGAAACCAAAGAATCTTTAAGAATACTTCAACTAAGAAGCATATAATTGCACATAAAACCTATTGCTAGATTAAAAAAGTACTTATTGTATACCAAGCCACTGAAGATTGGAGCTATCCTCTCA
>JANZLK020001327.1:171514-182076 GCA_026937615.2 Erythroxylum glaucum
TGGGGTCGGTCCTACCGGCCTACCGGGCCCCGGCGTTATATGTATTTTATAGAAGTATAAAACGATTTTCTATAAAACAAAAAATCAAAATTAAAGATTATAAGTTTTTAAAATTACTACATGGGAATTCGTATGTTTTACCCATTAATTAAAACGTGTTGTATTACATTTTAGCATGATAAAAGCCTCTGACCAACTGGTACGGAGACGCAAAGAAAACGAAAACGAAAACGAAATACTAGTCTATGCACCAGCTACTATAAAAAAAAGGTGAATAAAAAAAATAGTTAAACAGCGAGATGGGTCGTTCAAGGTAGCTTAGCTCACGTGTACGTTCAGACAACCTAATCCTCTTCCACCAACCAAAAACGCTATTATATCTATATATTAGCACCGTAATTTTTTGAAAGGTTACCAATTCAAAGCCAGGAAGGGAGTGTTGAAGACGAAATGGGATCATTGGGCGATTGTGCAACTCGTCGAACACGGATACTGAACAATCATCTCTGCCACCGCCACTCATCGGAAACCGTTCGTTCACTGGACTCCAACGCATGCTTGAGCTACTCTCCTCCGGAGCTGAATGAGAAGCAGGATTTCGACACCAAAGATATGCGTCAATTACTGGACGCGCATCACATCGAGGATCGCGACTGGTTGTTCGGTGTGGTGAGGCAAAGCAAGCTGTTTAATCCTCGGGAGAGAGGCGGAAGGGTGTTCGTGTCACCTGATTACAACCAGTCTATGGAGCAGCAGCGAGAGATGACTATGAGACGAATCGGTTACCTGCTGGAGAGAGGTGTTTTTGATGGGTGGTTGACGGGGAAAGGCCCCGAAGCCGAATTGAGGAAGTTTGCCGCCTTTGAAGTTCTTGGGATGTTTGATCACTCCCTGGCTATTAAGCTTGGCGTTCACTTCTTTTTATGGTTGGTACTATTCTTTTCTACCCTCTTTTTTTTTATTATTTCGAAGTTGAATAGATAAAAAACTTGAGGAATATAGAGTACACGCCAATAACGTCGTTGCAGAAGTGATATGTGCTTCTGTTTAAGTCCTATAAATTTTCAAGAAACTATAATGAGATACCGAGGAACAATTTTACATAAAATCTTCAAGCAAGTAGGTTCTGATGTATGCTATTGTCTGGTCAATTCTTTTCTTTCTTATTTCTTTTCAGGGGTGGTGCCATTCAATTTTTCGGAACCAACCGCCATCATGATAAGTGGCTCAGAAACACTGAAAGTTTTGCAATTAAGGGCTGCTTTGCCATGACAGAATTGGGGCATGGAAGTAATGTATGCGGAATTATGGATCTTTTGTTCAGTGGCATCAATTTTCTCTGTAGTTTCTTAGGGTCCTTTTTCTGTACTTTTGAGCCTAACTTCTTTTATCACTTGCAGGTTCGAGGAATTGAAACAGTTACCACATATGATTTAAACACAGAGGAATTCATCATCAACACCCCCTGTGAATCAGCTCAGAAGTATTGGATTGGAGGGGCTGCTAAAGTATGGATCTTTCCAGAAATACTAATCAAGTCCTTCGAAATTTTTTCATCCTCACATATATGATTTTTCCATCCTTTCGATCCTTGCTTTTGATGTTTAATTGCTTAAACATTTATGTTTTTCTTGCTAATCAGCATGCCACACACACAATTGTCTTTTCTCAACTTAATATTGGTGGGAAGAATGAAGGTGTCCATGCATTTATAACCCAAATCAGGGATGCAGATGGAAATGTATGCCCAAACATCCGTATAGCTGACTGTGGTCACAAAATTGGTCTTAATGGTGTTGACAACGGTCGAATCTGGTAGTAATCACCTTTAACTAGTAGTAATTCTATTATGTGATTAGATGCACTTAGAATCTTAGTGGTACTATTTCAGGTTTGACAAAGTTCGAATTCCAAGAGAAAATTTACTGAATTCTGTTGCTGATGTTTCACCAGATGGGAAGTATCTTAGTGCGATAAAAGACCCAGATCAGGTGATTATTTTCTAGATGGACTCCTTTTAAGATGATTGTTTTCATCTCCTTTTTTCACATGTAGACCTATGGATTAGACGGCTATAGCATATATACGTATATATGTTTATATTATTAAATATGTGTGTATGTGTGTGTGTGTGTGTGTGTGTGTATGTATATATGCATAAATGTATGTATGTATAGACTTCTTACACTTGATTTTTCTTAGAGATTTGCAGCATTCTTGGCCCCTTTGACTTGTGGTCGTGTCAATATTGCTGTTAGTGCAGTCTACATATCGAAGGTATTTATTTATATAGTTGATACTTAGACATGCCACCATGGCGTTACAAAATTGACAAAAGAGATTCCTTGTAATTAGGTTTTGTTACACATGTTTAATTTTTGTTCAATGATGTTGTGTATGCATTAGGATGGGTATTGAATGTGGCTTCCTTGTTACTTGGTTTCTGGAGATTCTTGTTTGTTAAATTGCCCACACTTTTCTATAGTTTGAGCATATGGTTTCTGACAGTTGCCTTGTTTGATGCTCCTTGGATGCTTTTGTTGGTGTAACTTGAAAATAAAGAAATCTATACTACAACAATACAACACCGAGAATATAACCCATGAATCTAGGAGGGTTGAAATTAGGTTATCTAGGTTCTTGGAATTGAACAACTTGTTCTAGTTACAAAAGGTTGGACCTTGGGTTGAATTGAATTCCTTTTCAATACAATTGAACTTAGAAAAATGACCTTTGTTTCTTTTGTTATGTCCACAACCTTAAGCATTTTCAATAAGTATCGCCTCTTTAGAAATTTTAAACAAGACATGCAATTTTCAGGCATTGTTTATTTGAAACTAATTTTTATGTCAATTTCTCTCCATATACTCCTAGTTAGAAAGCATCTTTCCTTGAATCCTTGTCTTTTGGACTCTAGAAGAGAACTTTTGAGAGGGACAAAAAGTTGTTATACATTTGTAGGTCTAAGAAATCGATTAAAGAATTGTTGGTTTAGTTCTTTGCAGTTGTTTGCAAAATTCTTTATATGTATGTTCTGAGATAGCAAGGGAGAGAGAAAGAGAACATGTCTTATAGTTTGAGGATAGGAGAAATGGATGTAAAAGGGAGGTAGATGTGGAGGAAAAGGCCAAGTTGCAGATAAAGAGATGATGCATAGAATATTTAGTTGCTCAAAAAATGTTGATAGTATTATGAATTTTTTTAGAAATGACACATATCAATTGTAGTAAGATATGCTAGACAAGACATGCTTATTATTTGTACTACAAACCCTGTACAAGGGAAATAACCCGTGAATACAATTGTAATTGAATCTAGAGCTTATTTAATACAACATATACTACTACTACTACTATCACTACTACCACTACCACTACCACTACTATCACTACGACCACCACCACTACCAGTACTATTACCACCATCACCACCACCACCACTACTACTATGACCACTACCACTATCACGAGCTTAATTTTTTTTTTTGGGTTTGATCAATAATGAACAGTTAGTTTGGCCTAGGTCAAATCATGTGTGATCAGACTTGAGCCTTAGCGGACTGGGCCCATTGTCAACCCTACCCATGCTTTAAAGTAGAAAGAGATTGAGCAAAGATTTTATTCATTTGGAGTATGAAAAAAGTGGGAAGCTGAAAATGTCAAATTATTAATATCTGACTGTTGGTTATCATATGGAATGTCTATGCTTTTTTGTTAGCAAATCATTAATAAATTGTCCTTATTCCCCAATTCGTCTTTTTTTCTATTCATGTTTCATAAAGTTATTTAAACCTTTTCATTCTCTTTTATTGGTTATAATTCCATTGTTTCCATTGTTTCTGTTAGGTTGGTTTAGCTATTGCTATAAGGTACGCTTTGTCTAGACGTGCATTTTCGGTTGAATCCAGTGGACCTGAAGTCCTACTACTTGATTATCCAAGTTATCAAAGACGACTATTGCCACTTCTTTCTAAGACGTATGTATGTTAATAGTTGTTCAAAAGCAAATCTTTTTCTTAATTGGTCCTATTTAGTTGGGAAAGTTATGGAGCACTTTATGAAAATTCTTATATTTGTTCTTATGCTTTCATATGCATGCCTGAAGAATGTTACTTAAGTTTGACAGTTAAAGAATTTGAAATGATGATGTCATGCTTTGATTTAACATTCATAACCATTATTTGACTGGCACAAAAATAAATATACTTGATGTAGGACAAATAGAAGTATTAACTAGTAGCTAGTAAATATACTTGATGTAGGACAAATAGAAGTATTAACTAGTAGCTAATAATCACAAAATTAAGACATATAGCAGATATGAGGTTGTTGGAATATCCAAATTTAGGGCTTGAATTTTGGCTAGGAATACTAAAATTTCAGTTCGGTATAGCTGGAGTTTTAGGGTTTGATTGTGAAAATTTAGGTTTTACTATGGCTGGAATTTAGGTTTAAGATGATTGGAATTTAGGTTAAGTTTGTTGGAATTTAGTAAGGAATACAAACAATAGAGAGTTAAAAATTAGGAAATCTGGATTTAAGAATCACTCTTAGGAAAAAACATCACACCTTTTAGTTGAAAATTCAAGTTTGTAGAAAAAACTCTGATTGTTTGTCATTGAAGGGTTTGATAAACACATATTTATAGAGAAGTTTTAGAACCCTTATTCTAGTAAGAAATGGTTCCTAACAAATTTAAATTCTATCCTAATAAAAATTCTATATGTCCTCGACAACTAAGATAATATATGTAAAATATAATAACATATTTAATTTATTACTACTTCTGTAATTTCTTTTATAGACTTTTTCTTTTGCATCAATTCTCTCTTGTTTGTTTAAAGTTGTCTTTGACATAGAATGTGATAAATACTGATCATATAAATCTAGATTCAACTTTTAAAATTCATATTCTAAAATTCAAGGACTGTCAGAAATCGGTCTTTCTTTCCACTTGACAAGAAATTGTTGATATCTTCTATCTCTTAACGTTACAAATTGTTCATCAAGAATATCTTATATCTCCTCTTTTAAGTGAGGAATGGTTGAAATTCTCACAGCTGTAGTGGGAGATTGTGTATCATCATATCCATGATAAATATTTAAATATGCAACATTAAAGATAGGACTAATTCCCATGTCACTTGGTAATTTCAAAACATAAGGATTAACACTTATCTTTTTGATGATCTTATAAGGGCCAACATTCCATGAATGAATTTTCTTATATTTCTCTTTTGGAAAAACACTCAGGACGAATCCTATCCATATTTTCTTCGTATTCCACCAATCGACAACGTTGATTAGCATGTTTTTAATAGGACACATTGTTGGTTGTTATCTTTCGTCGTATCTCATCAAAGATGTCTCTCATTTGTTGTACAAAACTTTCAGCTTCAAACTAACTCATGTTGTTTGTGGTAAAGGAACCACATCAATAGGCTTTCTTGGTTGAACTCCCGAGACTATCTCAAAAGAACTCTTACCAAATGATCTATTTATAGAACTATTGTATGCAAATTCTGCCATAGGAAGAATTAGGTCCCAATTTTTCACATCGTCTCCAACCAAGCAACTTAATAAGTCTCTAAGCTTTTATTCACCACCTCTCTTTGTCCATCGATTTGAGGATGAAAAGAACTTGAAAATTGAAGCTTAGTGTTGAATGTTTTTCATCGACTTCTCCAAAGTAACTTGTAAAATTCACGTCACAATCATATACGATGATTAAAGATAATCTATGGAAGCATACAACTTCTTTGAAGAATAGTTTAGTAGCGTAGAAAACATTTTAAGTCTTGACCAATATATTTGCAAATGGTTACATAATGAAACCACATGGCTTTTCTACAACATAGGCATCAAGAATATATGTATTATTGCTTCTTGTAGTCAAATGCACTAGCTTGCCATCATTGCTGAATTTTGACTTTGTAAGTGCACTAACAGCTTCTATATTCCTATGTTGTACTAATTTCACATCTTCATTCAAGTCTACTCCATCAACCACTACAACACAATCATCATCAACAACGCCAATGATATTGTTGGAGATTATGATTTGATTAAGAGGATTTTTGTGGATTATGATTGTGATTTGATTGAAAGGATTTTTAGGGATTATAATTGTACTTATCTTACATGAATTAGAGAATCCAGTATATAAAGGGAGTGAAACCTGCTGATTTCTATACGCTCTTGCAATCCCTCTTCTCAATTCTTATTAGATATCATCAAGTTTTGAACCAACAAGCTCCAGAACTCATAGTTGCTGGTTAAATCTTTTTAGCTCCACGTTCTGTTATTTTAGCTTGTTATCCTAGTCTTTCAACATTTTGCACTGTTGTTTTAGCTTGTTGTTTAAGTGTTTAAAATTGTTGTTCAATTGTTTCAACTTTAGGTTTGCCAAACAATCCACTTCGTTTTGTTTTGTTTTTTTTTTCATATTTAACGCTTTGATCATCTCCTACTGTCAAACTCTCCATGTCATGATCATCTTCCATTGCTAAACTCTCCATATCATCAAGTATTTGGTTGTCTTCTATATGTAGGCTCAAGGATTCAAATTGATCTATTAAATTTGAGGAATATCACATGATTTTTCAGCAAAGATTTTCCTTACATTGCATGTTGTTGATCAATATCAGTTCCTTCTTTTTGCTTATTACCACATTCTCCTTGTCCAACATCAAGTATTGGTTGTTGGTTGGTATAGTTTTTTCTTATGGGAGTTTTGTCTCCTAGGGAATGTATGTCAACGTTGTCTAATGTCTACAAAATTTGTCGAACATGTTTTCTTATCAGAGTTGTTACATGTAAGTTAGTTTTTGCAGCACCTTGTGAACGAATTGTCCATCTTCTTTCCAGTATTCAGAAGTGTTTCATCTTGCTTTAAGGTCGCTGAAGATTCTTCTGTATGCCCTTTCCCTATGTGTCGTCATTATGAACTAAAGCTCTGATACCAAATTGATGTTGGCATGTAGAAGTATTAACTAGATATGGTTGATATTAGGTTGCTGGAATATCAAATTTCAGGGCTGGATTTCGACTAAGAATACTGAAATTTCTGTTTAGTATAGTTGGGTTTTCAGGGTTAGATTGTTGAAAATTTAGGGGTTAGAATTTTAGGGTTTAATATGATTGGAGTTTCGGTTAGGTTTACCAGAATTTAGTAAGGATCACAAACAACGGAGAGTAAAAAAAAAAAAAAACTATGAATCACTCGTAAGGTCTAAGAATCACTCTCAGAAGAAAGAATCACACCTTCTAGTCGAAAACTCAAGTTTGTAGAAAAATTTCAGATTGTTTGTCATTGAAGAGTTGAATATACGCATACTTATAGAGAAGTTTTTAGAACCCTTATTCTAGTAGGAAAGTGATTCTTATTTTGTTTTGTCTTCTAATTGTGTAGTTAGTTTCTTTTATGCGAATGTTGGATTTTTTTATGTTTATGATCCTAATGGTAAAGTTTGTAGAATTGCTAGCTGCTTGATCTAGGATTATCATATATAATATTTTGATGTGAATATTATAATATGGACTAAAATAATTTGTAGATTCAGCCCTTTAAAAAATGAGTAGTGCATGCTCTGTTGTCTTATCGATAATCTAGTGACACAGTATTGTTAGGATGTGAAGTAGGACAATCAGTTAGAAATGGAAATCATGTGATGCAGCTTCTAGAAGATGACCTGTCATTTGATTTGTTCATCATCTTCTCTTTCAAGTCCCTCTTTTTAACTTTTGAAAATTACATGTCAAATTCAGATATGCAATGAGTTTTGCTGGGAATTTCTTGAAAATGCTGTATGTCAAGAGGACACCTGACTCAATCAAAACCCTTCATGTTGTTTCAAGTGCATTCAAGGCTACCTTTACCTGGCATAATATGAGAACACTTCAGGTAAGAAGCGAAGTAAGACGTGGATCATTAGATTAGGGTCACATAATTGTTGAGCTCATTTGATTTATAATCTTAGGAATGTCGTGAAGCTTGTGGAGGACAAGGCTTGAAGACAGAGAATCTGGTTGGCCATCTAATAAGCGAGTATGATGTCCAGTCCACTTTCGAGGGTGACAACAACATTCTTATGCAACAGGTAAACTCTACCAACTTTTTTTTCTTTTCCATCTGTCTTTTATATGAGAGTGCTACCTTTGGATAAAAGTAGAACTCTAAAAGGGTAAACATAATATGGAAGCAAAGAAAAACAAAAGAAAAATATTCATGATGCTAGAAAAATATTCATGAAGCTATCTCATGTTGGTTGTAATAAGCTTCCTCAGTCGGTCCGCTCATTGAAATATAGTATATTATGGGTTCCCTTTTATCGTATTCAATCTAATGTGCCAGTGATGTTGCACTCAAGTAGTTGGCCAGGACTTTGGGTCAGAAAAATTCAAACTTCATTACTCTTTCATTTGAAGGAAGCCTATGGGTTAGAGTTGTTTTCTTGCTTAAGTTTTCTGGTTTTGTAGTTTTAATGCTCTCATAAATGTCGTTTTGGATTTATAGATTGTCTTCTAGATGCAATCATTTGCTATAATCTTGTAGTGATGTGTATAGCATGGGATTTAACTGGTTTAGCTATCTTCTGGGTGAATGTTTTCTTTATCCTCCTCCATACTCACTGGTTTTCAATCCTTTTCAAATATGGAAAGCCAAAATTTTAACATTCATTAGCCTTGTTTGAAGTCCTTGAAAACTAATGCTGAACATGCTTTGTAGAAAATCTTAATGCTGTTATTTTCATAGTGGCAATGCCCATTAAGGATAAGTGAAATTGAATTTCTATTTGATATGTTAGTTCTTTGCCCGATGCGATCATCGGCATTCAACTTCAATTTACTCAAGATCACTTAATATAGTTTATAAAGCATCACTGGTTTGGCATCAGGTTAGCAAGTCACTCCTTGGAGAATATTTAGCTTCTCAGAAGAAAAACAAGCCAATTAAGAGTTTTGGATTAGACCACATGAATAGTCCTAGCTCTGTCTTTTCATCTCAGTTTTCTACCACTTCTATGCGAAGCAGCCAATTCCAGGTACTAATAATTTCTTGGGCTTCTTAGCATACTGACCTTGTTAAATGTATGCTTGATTAGTTGTATGCATCAGATTAATATGTTCAGATTGAGAGAACGAGATCTTCTGAATCGATTTGCTACCAAAGTATCTGAGTGTCAAGCAAAGGGAAAAGGCAAAGAGTATGCCTTCTTCTTGGTAAGAAATCTTTCTGGTACTCGGATCTTTTTCATATTTATTCTTGTTTTCTCACTTTGATCGCAAATGCTGATGCTGCTGTTATTGTTCATTTTCCTTATGGTAAACAGAATCATCAACTTGCTGACGATTTGGGCAGAGCTTTTACAGACAGAACAATACTCGACACTTTTATTGAGGCTGAGGCAAATATACCTACTGGCTCGTTGAAGGTAAAGTATCACATATTGTTCCTCATTTTTCACTTATTTTGTTGGGTATTGCTATATTGGATACTGTAGCTAAGCAGTTACAGTGTTGCAACTAGTCCATTATTATTTCTAAGTAGATCATAATACAACATTAACAAAGTTTCAGAGAGATAAAACAAGGTGGATTTTGGATTTGTATCTGTAAATGAACTTCAGGACTTGAAAGCTTCCTAAATGAGAATTGATATTTCTGAAGCATGCTATGAGTGGGTGGTTGATGGAACTCTTAACTGTCACTACAGGCATTTGACTTGGGAAATGATCACAGAAACGCTGTTAGTGACTAGTTGTTGACTAGAGCATTGTAGAGTGGATTGCTTCAGAATGAAATTGTATAGATGCAGGAAAAAAAGGATATTCGGGTTTATCTAAATTAACAAACATGAAGTGGCACCTAGATGGTGGGAGTGTGAATAGATTTAAGCATAAATTTTAGATCTGAAAATTAGAATTTAGTTGTGTCCTCAAAGACAACATTGTAAGATGATAACTATCCTTATCCTCGTGGCACTTCACAACGTAAGATGTTGAAACTGTTAGAAAGGGTATAGAAAAGCAACTTCTTAAACTCTTTGAAATGTTGACTGCAGGATGCCTTAGGCCTTGTGAGATCCATGTATGCCTTAATCTGTTTGGAAGAAGATGCTGCCTTTCTCAGGTATGGGTATTTATCAACAGAGAGTGCTGCTGCTATTAGGACAGAGGTAGCTAAACTCTGCGGTGAATTGCGGCCACATGCACTTGCCTTGGTCAATTCTTTTGGCATTCCTGATACTTTCTTGAGCCCCATAGCGTATAACTGGATAGATGCCAATTCTTGGTCTGAACTGAAACATTAGCACCAGGTGTGGTTTCTTTTTTTCCCTAGAAACTGAAATACACAATTAAGTCTTCTTTAATCACCAATAAGGGATCTCGGCTTTTACTATTGTTCCCAAATTGTAACAATGACTGGTACTTTGTGATCGAATAAATTCGTTATTTCAAACTGCTTCTCCATGTGTTTCAAAAAGCTATGGTGATGCCCTAGCGAGCTGAGTTGAATAATATTTTTCCTGAGTCTTTTATTCGGGTTAACCTATCCGGATAA
>JANZLK020001327.1:342628-352936 GCA_026937615.2 Erythroxylum glaucum
AAATAAAAACATCTCGTAAAAATAATTATGATTAATTTAATTAGGATAGGTCTTAACAAATCAACACTTTTAAGGGTCCATGCTTCTATCTGGAACGTTCTAGCACCTTGTGCGTCTATGATATAAGCAAAGAAGTTGATTTCTTGTACCATCACGTCAGCTTCCCAACAAGGAGCTCTACACTCTTTACTTGAAAGAACAAAATGAGGCAAGGAGATCATTTTTTCTTCAGTTAATTCTTAGCTTCACGTGTTTTCCTTCAGTCTGAAAAGGGTTTGCTTCATGTTGTTTCATTGCTTCTTGTGAAAGTGGGACAGTCGTTATGAACTTCACTTCTTATGTCTTTTTATTGTTTTGTTGGCTGACAAACCCAGAAAGTTTTCATCTTTATAGAAAGCTACAAATACTTTTCTAAATGACGATAACCTCCGTTATGAAATTAGTAGAATGATATGTTGTTTAGTGAAATTTATCAAGTTCTAGGTGATGATCATACCGGTTTCTACATAGATAAAATGCGGAGAAACAAGTTAAATGGATTCAACTGAGGAGAGGGATTCGTCAGATTGATTTTACTTTTACAGTTGATGTGTATGAAGTACAGCTACATTGATACTTTTTGCAGCCGACACCCAACTGTGAAGTGGGCACAAAGAAGTGAGAGGATTTACATCACTATTGAGTTTCCTGATGCCAAGGATGGGAAGCTCAAGCTTGAACCTGAAGGGAGGCTTACCTTTTCTGCCACTAAAGACGAGGCTCTCTACGAGGTTGATATCGAGTTGTTTGACAAGGTCAATGTTAAGGTATGCCATTCTATATATATATATATATATATATGTCATTGCAATGCGTTAAGGTTGAAATCTGGAAGTGATTAATGGTACTTGATCATTCATCTGCAGGAGAGCAGGTACAACTTGGGAGCTAGACATATTGTATATGTCATTAAGAAAGCAGAAAAGAAGTGGTGGAGCAGGCTGATTAAGTGGGAAGGAAAGCCTCCAGCTTTCATTCATGTTGACTGGGATAAATGGATTGATGAAGACGATGAGAAAGGTACAGGATGCTTGTTTTATAGTCTTTTTTTAATCTTGGTATTACGCTAATTAATTTTTCTAAAACCAAACTCCTCTTGTTATTTTGACAGTTGAAGGCAACATGAGTTTTGATGATATGGATTTCTCGGTAAGTCTGTAGCTTACTCGTCTTGGTTGTTCACTTCCCTGCTCCTAGTCGCTCTGATTTAATGGACGAGGCACCCAGTTGCTTGAAATGGCTTACAAACATGGAAATTTTCAGGGGAATTAGAACATGTGTTGCATTATGTAGGACTAAATCTGCTTAATCACCAGCAAACACTTTGTTTGTTGAAAGGGGACAAGGGGAGGGACATTTATGGAAGTGTGAAAAGTGAGCACGTGGATAGTTCGGAGAGATTCATTCTATGATCTATCAAGGTCTCGTGCACAGGAATTGATTTTACTAAATCAATGAGCTTTCGATCGTTTTCAATACCTAATAATGCTACAGTAGAAAGATTGTTGTAGCAAAGAGTCTAAAGTTCCTGTTTTTGAGTTCTTTAAAACAGAATGATAATGCCACGAAGGGTTTTAGGCACTGGAATTATACTAGTGTATATGTTTGGTTCTTAAGGCCAGAATAAGCAAACATTACTGATCTAGTCTATCAGAAAGGTGAAACGAAAACGATTGGACTGGAATAAAATTTAGTTCCTCCGCCTATCAGCATTGTCCCATCCTCACATGTAATGGCTGGATTTAGAGGATACCTAATCATCAACATTGGTCCCCTACTTGTAAATTGAGATTAATACTATGCAGAAAATAAACATGGCTGATGAGGATTTTGACGTTGAAGATTCAAAAGGTCGCAAAGGTTAGAACTTTATACTTAAGTGCATTCATTTATCGGCCTTCAGATGCAGCCTGATGCTTAGTTTTTTTGTTTAACAACAGAAATGTTGTATGAAATACTATTGTTGTTGTACTGCCTACATGTATTCTTATGTCTGCTTGAAATTTTCAGAAGGGGAAGAAACAAAGTAAGAACAAGAACACAATTCATCAGCTATTGAAGAAACTGAGACTTAGTTGTGTCTTGTAAAGCTACCAAGATTACTCTGTGCCAGAGAGCAAGAGAGCGGAGACAGCAGAGAAATCTCGCAGCATAATACGTATAATGACTCCAAGGTTCAACTGTACTATATTGCGCCAACCTGTACAATGTTTCTGTTGAGTGAAAGAAATCAGCATACGATCCACTACCGAGTTCTAAATATTTTTGTATGAAGTGTCACACAAACTAGATTTGAATGCCGCATAAATCGGATTCATTTATGCTGCAAACAAATGCATTCTTCATAATTATATTTTTGTCAAGTAGCAAAAGTTGTGAACTCTTCGGTATCTATTTGTTAACTAGTAAAAGTTATGAACTCTCCAGTATCTAAGCAGCAAAGTTTCGGCCGTGACATAACCGAACGAGTCCTCTTTTAGTGACAATCGGGTCTTCAAAATAGGGTTATCTTTTATACGTCAACAAAAAAAGGATGAAAAGCAATTTAAGGCGACAAGTTAAATCATTCTATGTGAATATTGGCCAAAATTCTCTAGCAATCATGACGTAAACTTAATCATCTATTAAACAATCAAACAAATACGAGCATACAAATTTGGATTGATTCATATACTTAATCATATATGGCTGAATCATCTATAACTGCAGCCGCAAAACAAAATTTCATTTGATGCTTCGTCATACACAGTACACATAAATGCAAAGGGTCAATAAATGGTGCAAGCATCCAGATATAGTGAGGAGGAAAGGATACCTATTGAGACAGGCAGGTACATACATGACTTGGCTATGCATCAACTCCCTAACAAAATAGAAAGCTATAGTATTTGTCAAGAGCACTAGATATATATACCAAATCATGATCCAAAAGGACCTGGTTCAAAACTATCAAACATGGCCTCTACTGGCCCCTCCATCCCCATCAACCAAAGTGACCCCGGCATTTTGATGATCCACATAAGCATTTCTTTTTTCTGCATGGATCCGTATCTGACCGTGAAATCCCATAATCGTAGGTTAACTCCGTCATAGGAGGAATGTGTCTTAACGCAAAAAAGGCAATACAAAGGAAGGATTCATTACTATGTTCATACATGATTGGCTGCCAGAAGGTGTTTGGATCACAACTATGATTCATAAATCGAGCCACATTGCCAATGTTCTTTGCACTTATGAACACGGGTGATGGCATAGCATAGTTGTCAGAAGCATCAGTAGAACTGTCTATTAACCCAGATTCACAATTCCAGCTAAATGACTCATAATCACGGGTTGAATCAAACACATAATCATCATCTTCACTAGTCTTGTCTATTAGCTCACCTGCATATTGACAAATAAAGGTCCCAGCTCGTACAGGATCCCATGATCGGAGGCTCCAGCCTCTCTCCTTTGTCTTGAACACTTCCAGGCGAATCTTCAAACCACTCTGAGATACCCGATTTTTGCAGTTAGCAAGGCATGGACAGGCTGAACCACATTCATGTATCAGTGGCTTCCGACTCACAAGAATCCCATTGGCAGTATATGGGAAGTCACCTTCGTTCTTTCTGATGCAAAAGCAGTTCAGATTGCCAGGTTGGCATGCATTCTGACAGTTACAGCCATAAGCTGGCTGCGTTAGCTTGAATGACTTGGGATACTGGACAGCAGCAAAATATTTAAAGCACGCAGGCCCCTTCTCTTCATCAACTTCGTTTACAAGAGAAACAGGTATCTTTTCAGCTCCTGAGGTGATGTCAGGAAGAATTAGTCCAACCCTTGAAGAAATCATCTCTTTCCACTTCTCAATCGATTTCCAAATAGCAAAAGCACTTGGCTGCCCAGGCACCCGAACCAATTTATACTTGAATGTACTGCTACCAGATTTTGCCTTCTCAAGCCATGACTCCTGGATTGTATAAAGACCATCATACACATAGACCTTTGCTGATGTATTAACAGCATCTTTCATGCCTCGAATAACCCTCACTTCACTGCCCCGGTGCAGGCTCCTCTCCAAAGCAAGGTTACCCCTCTCAAGCTTCTGATCAGCAGCTTGTTCTTTCTTGTTGATTCCTCCATGACCACTATATATAAGAAAATTGCTGTCTTCAGTTTCATCACCATAACCACCAGAAGAAACAATGCTAACTGCCAGTGGTTCATCCTCCAAATTAATTTTGACAATCATGTAATCAATCCCAGCCATCGACTGGGAATGTAACCCCACCAAGCACATTTCAAATCTAAAAAAGAAAATGTCCCCAATCTCAACTCCAGGGACAGCTCCAATTCTCTTTTTCATGTTAGTCCGCACACCTTTGCTCATCAAAATATTACCAGCTTTCAAATCTGGTCGCTTAATACCTCCTTTCATTGACTCCTTAACATCCTCTAATTGGCTAAGCTTTCTCCTAAGGCCATCAAACCTCATTAGCACATTAGTAACCACTTCCCTATCACCATCCTCCCTCTGAGACAAACCAATTGCTCCAACAAAATCACCAGAAGCCACTGTGGTGCGGGCCTTTCTGGCCCTCTTCCTCAAGGGCTTAGGATCATCAAAGACTTCATCTTCATAGTTATCATCATCTTCATGCTGCTCGCCCGGGACCTCGTTTGGCTGTCGTACCGGAAACGAGCGAAGGGGTGTAGGATTGTGAGTCTGCTGGTTAACACCTTGGGGTAAATTAAAAGGGTAAAATGGAGGAAACCCAGAGGCAAATGGAGGACCTTGAGTGTTCGACGGGAATACAGGAACCAAAGTACGCAATGGTTTCACATCTAAGACTCTAGATTTATCAAAATTAGCTGAACCTGGAACAGAATTGCTACACGACCCTCCATCCATTTCGACTTAAACTACAAGCACAAGAAATAACAATCAAACAAGAAAAAGCATCCCAGAAACCACAAATCAGAAATTGAGTTGTTACTTCACCAAATAAAGAAAGTACACAACGAAAATAAAGTGTGCATGTCGAACGATTAATTATAACCAAAAGGGAATTTCTTTCTATGCTCTTATAGGAAAAAAAAAAAGATTAAATCTTGAACCGAACACCTTTTAGGTTAGAATCGAAAGGGCAGTTTTGTTCACCTGTGGGTCGATTCTTCGTTAGCTCTTAAAGAGCCAGTGGTCACTGTGTCCCTTGAGATGGTTCACTTGGAGGAGGCAACATCAAACTGTACGGGAATAGACGTAGTATCTTTCTTAGTCCTTTCTAGTATATGTATTAAAAAGGCGGTTTTCACAGGGACGAGAAGAGTGGAGGAGTATTTGTTTATCTGTTTTTTTAATGACGTGATTTAGTTCTTGTCTGTTTATTTTGTAATGTGATACTATCCACCATGTCTAGTTAGGACAAAAGAACTAGTATGGCTGTTTTTTCATAGTCAAAGGCCCCAAAGAGCAAAACGTACAACAAACTATTCCTAGTTTCAGGTATACAAATTATCTTATAACATACACCATCACAATTTAATATTATCAAATAAATTACTTGCTACCCCTCTCGCTAGGAAGAAGGTCAGTCTACTATAGAAAACAATATCCTGGAACACCTCTATTAAGCTTGGAACACCTCTATTAAGCTTCGTTGTTGTTATCTGAAAGTCTAATAGTTCCTCTCTTTCCAAATGTTGTAAATCATCGCACTCCAACTGATAAGAAGTAGGGCTTATTAGGGCCTGAAGTTGTGCCCAAATCTCCTTGGTAAAACTGCATCCAAACAGTAAATACTCCAGATTTTCTAGCTCTGCTATGCATAATTCACAATTTGTTGGGTTAATTTGAAACTTCAGTCTATCTTTAGTAAGTAGCCCCCAATTCATGCCCAAGCAACAAATAAATGCATGAGCCGATCTAATGTTTGAATCCTATACCAACTTTGCCCAACTTACTCTTAAATTATGATCCTTCTGCAACATGGTCTTGCAGGCACTAATGCTAGATAATCCAA
Source organism: Erythroxylum glaucum (assembly GCA_026937615.2). NCBI lineage: Eukaryota > Viridiplantae > Streptophyta > Magnoliopsida > Malpighiales > Erythroxylaceae > Erythroxylum > Erythroxylum glaucum. Next base: position 348,673 of record JANZLK020001327.1, read on the forward strand.
AGTTATTAGTTGTCCATTAAATTTTATCCTCTTTGCCTTCTTAATATCTAGGCATTTGGTTCAATAATATGTTTGACTATTTGCTGCTAAGATATGGCCAAACCCTTTGACTAACTCTTATAAATTTGTTTACTTTGATCTCATCGTTCACAAGCCTTCTGAACTATTGTAGTTCACTCACTTTATAGAGAGGTACAATGCCAATTTTCAAACCAAAAAGAAGTGTTTTCACCATTTCCAATTTGATGGACCACTAAATTTTGCATCCACAATTGAGTTCCTAAGATCTCTTTTAGCATCCTTGACATGTTTTGCTTAAGTTTCAAAACCCAAATCCCACTAGTCTTAATGAATGTACCGTGAATCTATTTAACCTAAAGATCTTCATTCTTATTACAAAACCACCACAAGCATTTGCCCAAACTAACCTTACTAAGTAGTCATGCTGAGTATATCTTAAGTCCCCCCTATTCTTTTGGTCTGCAAACTTTGCTCTAGCTTCATTTTGCTTTACTTCTACCATCACTTAATCCATTCCATAGATAATCCCTAATTTTCTATCAATTTCCTTGAGCACACTCTTCGGTAAGCAGACATGGTTTATCTAGTAGTTTGTTAGCTGACTTAGTGTAGACCGAATGAGTTATAGCCTTCACCATAACTTAAGAACCTGTTTCTCCATTGACTAATTCTACTTTTTATATTTTCCAACAAAGGTTTGCAATCCCCTTAATTGATCTTCTTTTGGGAAATTAGCATGGCAAGATATCTTAGAGGTAAGCTCCCTTATGATAACCCCATCTCTAAGGTCTCTAAAGCTACCTCTCTATCAGAGTTGCAAGATAAATAGAATGAGCTTTTCAGTGGTGTTGGACCCCAAAATTTTTCTACTTGATGTCATTAAGCATGAATTGTGTTAATTGTGTGATTATGGTTTAATTTGATTAAATGGGTAGTATTAGTGTATAATTGGGATTTATTTGAATTGAATATGGTATAAGTGAAATGAAAGGATAAAATATGTGAGGGAATTTTTGGAAGACCACTTAGGTGGAAGAGCGTAAGGCTTTGCATGGAGGGGTAAAATGGTCTTTACCCATCTCATTTAGACTTAAGAGTAAAACTTAGAAGAAAAGAAAAGAAAAGGAAAAGAGAAGAGAAAGAGGGAGAGTTGCCGTAGGTGGAGGAAGAAGGAGAAGATTTAGGGCTTTCGATTTCTAACTATTCCGACAGATTTGAAGCGATTCCCGGTAAGTTTAAATCCTTTTAATCTTGTTTGAAATGGATTAAACCGTAGAATCGTTGTGAATATGTTAGAATCGGTGGTTTAGGGTTTTCAGGAGAAAAATGGGTAGAATCCTTGGGTTGTTGAGTTTGTGACCGATTTGGAAGCTACCAAAGAACATCACAATTATCCAATCATCCAAATTTCTCTCCTTTGGGACAAAAAGATACTAAAAAGCATGACGAGTAGTCACGTATATACCATGAAATCTCTCCCTGAATGGAACAATCACCATAAATAATCTTGTCTCCCCCTTAGGAAAAAAAAACAGTATCAAAATGCATAATTATAATAATCAACCATAGGTGCAACGGAAGAATCCTAAGAACACCAAGAAGATCAATTAATACTATTCAAAACACTGATAGATATGCCCGAAAGAGAGAGAGATACTTGAGAGAGATCTATACTGATGAGAAAGTTGAAAGGTCTTCAATGGAGCCAAATAGAAGTCACAATGTAAACTACTAAAAAATGGAACGACAATGGCAACATAAAAAAAACTAAAGAACTAAAAAAGACAAATCTTTTTTTTTACGTTTCCTCCTTTTTTTTAAAACAACACAAAAAAATACTTCAAAAATATAAAAAACACAATCCCTGTGCCTCTCGAAGAAATTCAAACATAGTTTTTTTCTTCAGCATATCATCTTTGTCATCAGTTTCTTCTTTTGAAGTAACTGGCTTGCCCTCTGTCTGACCAGTTTCTTTACAAATAGTAATTAACTGTGAATCTAGATAACTTCTTGTTTTTCCTTCACAATGTCTTTGTGTCTGTCATTGACCCTTTCTAATCCAAGTGTGCTTCGGTAACATGGGTTGCTGCTGAAAATTTAATGGAGAGTGTCTAAGTTTTTGGTTCTGACCCCTTTGAAACATCATTTGTAACATCTTGTAGCATCTCAGCCTTATGTGCTTGATAATTTCGAAAAAAAATGACACGTTGGTACAAATCTTCAATTTTTTCTTGATGTTTCTTCTTCTCGAACAGATCTGAATATATTATTTTTCTCCTCATTCACTTTAGAGCACTCACCCTTATAGCCAATACCTTGAAGATCCCCTTTAATCTTACCAATTTCCATTAACTTTTCTAGTTTTTTTGTGCCTCCATTCAACATTCTCAATCCCTTTTCAATACTTACCAATTTCAATCTAGCTTCACCAAGCTCATCTCATGTCAACATCAATTTCTTTTCTAACTCTTGGATGGTGTTCATCATTAAGAGATTCTCTTCCTTCAATCTTTCATTCTTTCTACATAGATGGGGCTATCTATTTTCTCACTTTAATAGATGACTATTCTCACTATGGGTATATATATCTTTTATCTCATAATTATGAAACGCTTGATGTGTTTAAACGTTTTGTGACTGAAGTTAAGACACAATTGGAAAGAAGAGTTAAAACTCTTCAGACCAATCGTGGTCGAGAATATCTATATGACATGTTCAAATAATTTTATGAAAAAAAGGGTATAATAAGACAACTAATGATTCTTCGAACTCCACAACAAAACGGTGTTGCAGAGCGTAGGAATCAAATATTGCTTGACATGCTTAGGTCAATGATGGAACAACACGCTCATCTTCCAATTAGTTTTTGGAGAGATGTGTTGCTCACGACAACTTATATTCTTAACCGTGTGCCTAGTAAAAGTGTACCCGCCACTTCATATGAGTTATGAAATGGAAGAAAGCCCTCGTTATATCATTTGTGCCTATGGTATTCGGCTGGTTGTGTACGCAACCTAGCTTATAAATAAGAGAAAATTGGTCTAAGAGTCACTAAAATGGTGTTGATAAGATACCCCGAACATTCGTAGGAATCGAACATTGCTTGACATGGTCAAGTCAATGATGGCATACGCTTGTCTTCCAATTAGTTTTTGGGGAGATGCATTGCTCACGGCAACTTATATTCTTAACCATGTGCCAAGTAAAAGTGTACCCACTACTCCATATGAGTTATGGAATGGAAGAATGACCTCTTTAGATCATTTGCGCCCATAGGTTTCAGCTGATTATGTGCACATCCTAACTCATAAATATGGAAAACTTGGTCCAAGAGCCACTAAAATGGTGTTTATAAGATATCTTGAACATTTTAAAGGGTATGTTATGTTTGGTGAGCACTCGATCGGTAGCATAACTGAAGTTGCTTTCAGCAATGTGGAGTTTCTTGAGGATGAATTCTCAAGCATAGGTGAAGTGAAAAAAGACCTAGATTTTTATGAGTTATAACAGGATACTCTTGGTGACGGGAAGAATTTAGATACTCGCTAAGTCACTAAGTCTTTTCTTGCCCAAGAGAACCAAATCAAGAATGAGGTTTGTCTTCAATCTCGAAACCAAGAACTTATAGGTAGTTTACATGTTCAAAATGTCACATCTCAAGGGGATAGTGGGAGTGGTTCTCAACGTGATCAGGACTCCACATCTCCAAGAGCTAGGGGAGAGATTCTGAATCAGGGCAGACAATGTAAGTCCTAGACTCTGAAGAAGTGAGCGTGGAAGCATTCCTCGACGTTATTTTCAAATCGAAGAGAAAATATTCCTTTGTGCTCCTTTAGAGATAGAAGAACCAACTTCTTTTCAAGAGGCTGTTGATTCACCTAACCACATAGAGTGGATAGATGCCATGAGGGATGAAATGGACTCCAGGACACGAAATTGGGTTTGGGAACTACTTGATCTTTCGCTCCAATGAAAGTCAATTGGAAACAAGTAGGTTTTCAAGATAAAACGTCAGGCAGATGGAACGATCGACAAATTCAAGCCCGTTTGGTAACGAAAGGCTATACCCAAATAGAGGGTATAGACTATGAAGAGACATTTTCTCCTACAGTGAGATTAGCCTATATTCGCTTACTTCTAGCTCTAGTTGCCCATTTGGACCTATATGAAGTGAATCACACGTTAATACAATGATGAAAGTACGATATAGAATGCACGAGAAGGGGGGGGGGTTGAAGTGTGT
>JANZLK020001327.1:404619-417093 GCA_026937615.2 Erythroxylum glaucum
TGAATGGATGAGATCATTTTGATCCATCTGATTCATTTTCTTCAAGAAATTCATTCATTTCAGAGTGAGTTCTATCAATTGCTATCAGAGCACGATCTTGGAACCACTAGATTAAATTCATTTTGATAGTGGATGGTATTAACTCGAAGGATGGACAAAATCGACTTGATTGAGAGGAGTGTAGCGAACCTGGCTGAGATGTTGGAGAGAAACGATGAGAAACCCTACGACTGGAAGAAGCGTTGTTGGAAATGATGCAACACATCAAAGGAAAAGGAGTGGATTCGTCCAAGGGGAAATCGGTAGTGGAGACTGCTGATGAAAATGAAGGGAACGGTGTGGGTGAGTCGGCAGAAACAAAACAGGGGAGTAATAGTTAGGAGGTTTGAAGCGAGAGAGGAAGGGAGAGCTTGTCAGAAGAGGGGAAGAAGATTCGAGATTCCGATTTTCTGTGGGGAAGATGCTTATGGATGGTTGAACCGAATAAAAAGATATTTTCAGTTTAATGGGGTAGTAGACAGGGATAAACGAGATGCAGTGGTAGTGGCGATGGACGGCAAGGCCTTGGTGTGGTTCAATTGGTGGGAAGCGCGACATGTAGGAGCTGATTGGATAGAGTTAAAATCAGCAGTGATCAAGAGATTTCAACCAACACTGGCCAAAAAACCCTATGAACTTTTGTTTGGGCTGCAACAAACTTCAACTATAATGGATTATCGTGAAAATTTTGAGTTGCTGACAGGGCCCCTGCGGCACATTGATGAAGAAATTCTCACCGGATTATTTCTTCATGGATTAAAGACTGAAATTCGAGCTAAACTCAAGCTGCATCATGTTGGGTCTCTGAGTGAATTAATGGACATGGTGCTACTGGTGAAGGAAAGAAATTTTATCGTGAAACATGGCAATGTAAGTTTCATGCAAAGACATGCATTCAATAAACCAGCCTAGTTCAACCAATCCACCACCGTGGATTATCGACCTAGACTTCTAGTTACTACGGAAACAAAGGGAAGTTCAGTAGTTCAAAACACGACTACCCCACAGAGAGAAGGGACAGAAGGGGCTCGGCGAAGCAATTTCCGATTATGGAGAGATATGAGAAGGGGTTATGTTTTTATTGTGAAGAACGATTCAGTCCCAGTCATGTATGCAAAAACAAACACTTTCGAGTCTATATCGTGGAGGAAGAAGGTGAGAATGAGGTACCGGAGAAAGTGTTCATGGATGCTGAGAGTGACGATAATCAAACAATTGCACTTGAACATGATGAATGTGATGGGGTTGACAACGAAGCATTCATTCAAAGTCTGGGGTGATTTGAAGGGAAGAAAAGTGGTGATATTAGTCGATTGTGGGCCTTCTAATAATTTTATCTCCAAGTCGTTAGTGCAAGACCTATCCCTACACGTGCTAGACATTCCCGACTTCTTTGTATAGGTGGGTGATGGATATAAAATTTGAGGAAAAGGTGTTTGTAAAAAATTGCAAATGGAGTCGCAAGGGGTATATATTAGAGGGGATTTCTTTATTTTTGAATTAGGAGGAGTGGATGTGGTGTTGGGATTGGATTGGCTAGAAGAATTGGGTGATATAAGAGCCAATTTTAAAGAGTTGACGTCAAAATGGATGGAAGGAGACAAGCAATTCAGTTTTAGAGGAGAGCCAGCATTGATGAAGTCGACGGCAACACTAAAATCATTATACAAAGCTGTGAAAAAAGATGGAGGATGGAGATTTTGTGTGGATTTTAGGGCGTTGAACAAAGTGACAGTAGCAGATAAATTTCCAATGCCAACAATTGACGAATTGTTGGATGAACTAGGAGGGGCCAAAGTGTTTTCGAAGCTAGATCTTAAGAGTGGCTACCACCAAATCAGAGTCCGAGAAGAGGACATACACAAAACTGCCTTCCGAACACATGAAGATCATTATGAATGGCTGGTGATGCCTTTCGAGTTATCCAATGCCCCCTCCACCTTCCAATCATTGATGAATGAGGTATTTTGTTCCCACCTACGCAAGTTAGTACTAGTGTTCTTTGATGATATTCTTATATACAGTCCAGATTTTGAGCAACATTTGAAAGATTTGAGAGTTGTCTTGTTGATACTCCGGAGTCATAAGCTATATGTCAACGAGAAGAAGTGCGACTTTGGCAAAGAGAGATTAAAATATTTGGGACTTGTAATTTCGGGATGGGTTATAGAAGCCGATCCATCTAAAATTGAAGAGGTTGCAAACTGGCCAATACCGAAGGACATGAAAGCTGTCAGGAGCTTCTTAGGGTTCACAGGATACTACCGATGATTTGTTCGAGACTACGGCAAGATAGCCAAACCTCTCACACAATTACTTAAGAAAGAAGGGTATCAGTGGAACATGGAGACTCAGCAAGCTTTTGAATCCCTTAAGTCGGCAATGGTGAATCTCCCTACCTTAGCCGTTCCTAATTTTTCTAAACCATGTATCATAGAGATTGATGCATCAGGAAAGGGGTTAGGGGCAGTACTCATGCAGGAAAGAAGACCTTTAGCTTATCTTAGCTGGGCATTACCTCCGCAAGCGCTCTCCAAATCTGTTTATGAAAAGGAGTTAATGGCAGTAGTGATGGCAGTTCAAAAATGGAGACATTATCTGTTGGGTCGACGTTTCATCATCCGAACTGATCAAAGGAGCTTGAAATACTTGACAAATCAGAGATTGTTGGGAGAACAGCAACAAAATTGGATAGCAAAGCTGTTGGGATATGATTTTGAGGGCAGTACAAACCGAGGAAGGAGAACCAAGTGGATGACGCTTTATTGCGTAAAATGGAATGTGCTACTATATCGACTGTGAAAATGGTGGACTCTGATAAGTTGGAAGAAGAAATTCGGGCTGATCTAAAACTTAACGCCATTATGGAAGATTTGTTGAGTGGCAGCAATGAACACACGGGGTTCTCTATTAAGGGTGGCAGACTATATTATAAAAATAGGCTGGTTTTGCCGAAAACATCAAGTCAAATACTGACTATTTTGAAAGAGTTGCATGACTCACCCATGGGAGGTCATTCGGGGTTCCTACGTACTTACAAAAGAGTGCTGGGACTAGTTTTATGGGAAGGAATGAGGAATAACATTAAAAAAATACTTGGAAGCTTGTGAAGTGTGTCAACGGAACAAGTATCAAGCACTATCTCCTGCTGGTCTACTTCAACCTCTACGGGTTCCAACACAAGTGTGGGAGGATTTATCGATGGATTTCATAGGAGGTCTACTGAAGAGCAATGGAATGGACACCATCATCGTAATAGTGGACAGGCTGACAAAATATGCTCATTTTTTGCCATTAGCCCATCCCTTTTCTGCTCCTGACGTAGCCGCATTATTTGTTAGAGAAATTGTGAAGCTCCATGGGTTCCCTGCCTCGATAGTATCCGACAGAGATAGGGTATTCATGAGTAGATTCTGGTCTAAATTGTTCAAACAAGCAGGCACGCAGCTGAAGTTTAGCTTAGCTTATAACCCCTAAACTGACGGATAGACGGAAGTCACCAATAGATATTTGGAAACATATCTCCGCTGTTTCACAGGAAGTAAGCCTAAGCAATGGACTAAATGGTTGTATTGGGCAGAATTTTGGTTCAACACTAACTATAGTAGTTCTACAAAAACTTCTCCATTCTTCACTTTATATGGTCGGCCCCCACCCACCTTGCTCGGTTATGTAGGAGAGCTGTTAGCAGTGGAAGAAGTGGACAGACTTCTTAAGGAACGGAATGGAGTCATAAATGAATTGCAGGAAAATCTATTGAAGGCTCATAATCGGATTAAAACACAGGTAGATAAGAAACGAAGAGAAGTGGAATACATGGTAGGAGAAAAGGTGTACTTGAAGGTCCAATCATACAAACTCAGGTCGTTAGCAAGAAAACTGAATGAGAAACTCAGCCCCCAATACTATGAACCATTTTCGATTGTTGAAAGGATTGGAGCGGTGGCTTATAGATTGGAGTTACCAACATATAGTAGAGTTCACTCTGTTTTTCATGTGTTATTGCTGAAGAAGGCTGCTCGTAATCCTGTGCAGATACAACCCTTACCTAAACAATTAACAGATGAATGGGAGCTGGATTTACAACCAAAAATGGTTTTGGGAATCCGAAAGGATGCGAATGGGAACGATGAGGTATTGATTCAGTGGCAAGATCTATCTATGTTTGAGCATTCATGGGAATCATATGCTGTAATTGAAGAGCATTTTTTGACCTTCCAACTTGAGGACAAGGTGCGAGCTTTGGAGGGGAGTATTAATAGAGTTAAAATGCCAATAGTGTACAATAGGCGTAAGAAGAAGCTGGTGAATCCTATCACCTGAGTTTGTTACTAAGAGGAGACAGGTGTCATCTAATAATTGGGGAAGGATGAGATATAAAAGGAGGGGAATGACATGTAGGGGGGATATGCGTGAACACTGTGCTGAGAGTAGAGCTAGGGAGGTAGCAGCCCCTCATATAGGCTGACCTTTATTCCAGTTGTAAGGAATAGCTACTTACTGAATATTAATACGATATACTGAATGGATGAGATCATTTTGATCCATCTGATTCATTTTCTTCAAGAAATTCATTCATTTCAGAGTGAGTTCTATCACATACTGAACTGCAAGTTGTATTTGCCAAAACCTGGACATAGCTCAAAAAACTTTTGCATAGAAATGATATAAGTTTTACTTCTGTTTCTTAGTTCTGGTAACACATGAATTTTCTTGTCTATCTTTACTCATTCCGAATATTTTTATGCGGTTTTATTCAAATTATGTTGGCCAAACCTTATGTTCTCTTAATGCATTATGGCAGTGGAAAAGATGGAGAGCTGAGCCAGGATGAAGATTATATATTATCCAATCCATATCACTTGGTAACCCATTTGATCCGTTTAAAGTGTACTTGAAATCTATATTGATACATACCTCATATGGTTTTAGGTTGGCATCCTAAATTTTCTGTATTTCCATAGATTTTGTGCTTGAACCTTCAAAAGTTTACTAGCTAGAGGAAACTGAAAATTATTGATTTATTGTCTCCAAGGGCTCGTAGTGTTCTATGATTGGGGCTTACAGAATTTATTTTTTACTTCATTGGACAGCTTGGAGTTTTTTCATCCCAGTTGTTCCAAGATTCTCCACAAGATAAAATATGGAGGAGAAAAAGTTGTATGTTCACATACATTCTGTTTAATTTTGTGTTCATTTAATGTATTAGTGCAGTGATGTTTACTTCATGTTGTAGCAGCACCAATTCATGAGATGGAAAAGAATTGTAATATTGAAATTGGGGCACAAATTACGCGCATCTTGTCCCCCCAGAATGGTACCTGAATTCTCTGAAGATTTGTATTTATATGAAACCATTAGCTCTCATTTTATTTTGTATGTTTTTTTGTTATGTGTGTTACTGACCTGTCCACCCAAATTCTTTAATTATTGATGAGTTCATTTGAGTTGAATGTTTTGTTATGTGTGTTACTGACCTGTCCACCCTAATTCTTGAATTATTGATGAGTTCTGAATTACCATAATCCTGATGAATACCAATGAGAATTACTTTAGTAATAAGTGAATATTATATATGTTAACTTTTTTTTTTTTTTGAAAGGTTACATATGTTAACAGTTTTGATAAGGATTTTAAATTATTATGTGTTTTCTGTTAGACAAAATGATGCTTTAAAGGCAAAAATCTTAGTTTCATTGAAGTAATTCTAATTTTCTTTGATATTATGCCTCATATATGTCAATGTTTCACCATTTCCAGAGCAATAGGTGTTGTGTGTCTGGGTATGTGTTTTCGTTAAAATGCTTTGTGCGATTATTTCATGATAGATGTGAGCATGGACCTTTAATTCATTTCATCATTTTATTTAAACTGGGAAGAAATCAGCAGATGGCCAAACAAATGGTCCACTTTCCATATAGAGCAGGATAATAGCCTCGAGAACATTTGAAAACTGATATGTCTACTTTCAACCCATATCTAGTTCACTACAATCATCTTCTAATTTGATCTCTAACATGACTCTGATGGTTTAATGTCAGTTTTTCAACCATTAATCTTCATAATGGTGATAATGTGTGGAGAATGATTTACCAAGTTATATATGTTTTCCTAGATCATGGTCATGATCGTTATCACGTAGAAGGGTTAATGGAAAGTGCTTCTGTGGATGATGATGGGGATTGCTTCTTACCTTTGTTACTGAATGCTACCTCTGTAAACATTGAGGTCTACTATAATAAAGCTGTAAACTACACATTGATGGTCACTTTTGTATCCTTTACATATTGTAAACTATATTCATTTCACAGTAAAAGATTCTATTTTCTGTTATCCAGTCGATTCCTTAATATCTGACATCAGGTCTCCTTCCTCCAAGTACTTCTATTGATTCGACAAATGGAACATAGCAACACTCAATCAGTAAGAGTTTTACTTATCATCAGTTGCAACTAGTTTGAGACAGATTTTTTCATTTGACTGTTGACCTCTCTGGTACTTGTGAATAAATAAATGGTTGTGTGTTCTGGATATTGTACCATTTCAATAAATTCACAGCTAATTTGCCTGTGTCAGGGAGCTGCTAAAGTTTCAATTGTGATGATTGGTCAGCAAGCTATCATGGATGCTTATCTTTGCCTTTTACATTTGACTGCCGGAATACTAGTAGGTAAATTTTGACTCCTGGAATGTAAATTTCTAAAACACAGAGCAAAGTAAAAAGGCTTTGTAACCGTAGAGGAACATGGTGTGTTTAACCTAAGAATAATTACAAATCTCTAATTTCATCAGCTGTTCTAATGTAAGGCACCTACGTTACATAGCTATAGTCTGTTTGCTTTATGAACTTGCAGTGCTTTTTGTGTATATTATCAAGGAACTTAATAAGTGATAAACACCTACAAATTCTTTTCCTCTCCTTATGCACATGAAATTTACGTGCTATAATGCATTCATTAGTTTGCCAGTTGTACAACTAGAAGTAAAGCTTTCTTTTTGATGAATACTTAGGGTATTAAATAATCAGGGATTGCTTATGTATGAACTACATGTGAACATTTATCACAATCCATAGGATTCTAAAGTACATTTTCTTTGGGTAAGCAAGATAAAATTAAATCAATAAAAGAAAAAATAATTACAAGCATGTTGACAATCAAGCAGTCCAGGGAATAACTGTTAGGTGAACCCCACATCAAAACAAAACGAGGTGACTGTCCTGAGGGAGGCAGCATAAACAAAAAGGGTCCACCCTGACCAAAATAAAATCAGGTTGATGTATCATCCAGAAATTGGAACAAATTTTGTCAAGTCTGGATGACTGATATGAGGCTTCATTAATTGAACATTATTTTCTGATATATGTGTATAGTTCACTGTGAAAAGATTTACTTCTTTTCTTCTGTATGTCATGAAATTTTTGTACTTTTATACAGTTCTGATAAGTTGTTTTTATCCTCAAAAATTAATATGCTTATCTCATGCTGGACAGAATCCTTGTTCAATGCTTTTGCCACTGCCGCATTTTTCAAGTTTGTTGTCTTCTCAATTTTTGAAATGAGATTTCTTCTTGCTATATGGAAGGCAAGCAGGCCTATGAATAACAGTGAAGGTTGGGAGACAATGAGACGTGAGCTCTCAGTTTTATACAGTCGTTTCTGTAAGTTCAATTTTTTTACTATTTACAGTTTGTCTACAGGTTTTGTTGAAGTAATGAAAAGATGCTGGTGAACTCATGTGATGATGTATTATTGTGTGAACAGCTACTAGAATCTATGAATTATCAAGTCTGTCATGGTGCTCTTTGATTTTTTCATGGTCGCAATGTCCATATTTGTGCTCACGAATTGATTTCCTACACAGCCTGATACCAGCTAGAAGCGTTAAATTAATATGGTTAATTTTATGCTCTTAAAGTAATTTGATTAACGTGTAAAACTTTTGTCAGATGGGATTCTTTTGGGAGGCATTTTGCTGATGTACGAGTTGCATAAATTTCTCCAACCTATTCTGCTCCTATTGTACTCCTTTTGGATACCACAAATAGTAAACAATATCGTTCGTGACTCGAGAAAATCTTTGCATCCTCATTACATAGTAGGCATGACTATTACTCGGCTAGCAATCCCATTGTATATTTTTGGGTGCCCTAACAACTTCATGCGCATTGAGCCTGAGAAGAGCTGGTGTACATGTTTGATTGTATTCATTGGACTGCAAGCATCAATTCTTCTTCTTCAACACTATCTGGGGTCTCGGTGGTTCATACCTCGCCAGGTTTGATTTTATATTTGTCCATTTTCTTTTTGCTAAACCTTTCCACCTTCTGTCGTTGGTCTGTTGGTGGTGACACACATAGCGGCATATATAGTCTTCTGTTTCTTAGCCAATGAGAAATATTTTCTAGACCTGTTGCATAAAGTTGTCAATTTGCCTGTACATAGATTATGCTTTATCACATTGATATAGTGCCCTTTTCTCTGTGTCTGATATGAGAAAGGAAAGAGGAAACTGACGGTTAATTAGAATCTGAAGCATGATTTTGTGCTGCAGCTGATGATTCTTATCTGTAAAGTAGAATGCACATAACTGAATCTAATCCAGTACTGTGAATATGAGATGTACACCATATATATCCACATATATATCTTTCCGTGAATGTGAGGTGTACACCATCTATATCTCCAATCTAATACCTAAAATCATGTATACGACTTATAACAGCTCCTAGCACTCTCCTTTTAAGTTGGAGAAATATATCAAACATACTAGCTTGTTACAAATGCCATTTACCTGGCACGCAGCTAAAATTTTGGTTGATCCCTTGCCCAGAAATATTTAGTAGAAATCAACTCTTGCTGTAACAACTCGAGGACGAGGTGGCAGTCTGCCTTTTATTCTTTGCATATAAAGTACTGGATTAGTGGCAATAAGAGCTTGATTTTTACGCCAGAAACTCATAAGTTGGGACTTATTCATTCCAATTTCTCCAAGTAAATGATGTAGCCACATAAGTTCGTAAGTTACTTATGTCATTGCATGACATTTACATTCTACACTTGGTTGAGATACAACACTTTTTTTCTTATTTTTACAAGTGATAAGATTATTTCCAACAAACCACAGCATGCTATAGTCCACTGTCTATTTACGTTAGCACTTGCCTAATCAACATCCAAAAACCATCAATTCCACAATGATTATGATCTCAAGATTCCACATCTTAGAGCTGCTTTGAAGAGTTTTGAATGCAACATGAAATGTTGGGAGATCACAAATTGATTAAATCATTTAAAAAATTGGGAAATGACACAAATTGAATGAAGCACTTACTAGCAAGGTGATATGTGGACGAATTATCTTTTATAGTTCAATTGTCCAACCACCTTTTTCTAATCTTTCTTAATCAATAAAGATATCTCATTCAACTCCTAACTTCACATTTGATATTATAGGGCATCGTATGGTTTTGCTTTAGTTGTTTCATATAGCATGTTTAGAATGTAAACTATCTAGGATACAGAGATACCTATTTACTACTTCGAGAGATCTCAATCCCTATGAAATATTTCAAGGGACTTATCTCCTTTGTTTGAAACCTCATGCTGAGAAAAGTTTTTGACATACCGATACCAATATTATAAGAACTAGGAATTGCTATATCATCATTATAGACAACTAAGCAAATATATCCATAGATACTTTAGAGAATATTGAGTTATCGTATGCACTTCTTTGCAAAACAAAATTCAATCACATGACTAAATCTCCCAAACTAGGCATGGTTCAATTGTTTTTGACTATATCTCATAGGGACGACAATAGATTTATGGATGGAATCAAATATGCAATATTTCAAGACAAAAGTATTTGGTTATTGGGGAAAAATCAATATACTTTTAATGTCGAATCAGGATCAACTAGGCCGGAAATAAAGCATTGGGTTGAACTCTTCTTTGGTGTCAAGGTACTAGCTATGAATATCCATCGACTCTCGGGAAAGGGTGGAAGAATGAGACCTATTATGGGACATACAATGCATTACAAACATATGATCATTACGCTTCAACCGGCTTCAAACTAGGCATGGGTCAATTGTACTTTTGTAGTTTTTATGCTTTCCTTGACTCTCCTTGATCAATGTTTTGATGGTTGCTCCATCTGAATTTCCTTTTAATAAGTCACTTGATGAAGGAATGCATCATCAACATTAAGTTGATGAAGGGGCTAATGGTAGGTGGCTGCTGGACAAATGAAAATCTAATAGAATTTAGAAACCATTGAGAAATTCTTAGAAAACTATACACACGAAAGAATGCAAGAGAAGAGAGGAGCAGAACTTGAGGTGGCAGAATCAGCTGACTGACTGACTACCTTGACTTAAAGAATCAGTCTGGCATTTAAGTGAGCAATAGATCCATCAGGATTCATCTTGACTGTAAAGACCCATTTGCATGTAATTACCTTTTTATTTGAAGTTAGAGAGACCAAATCTCATGTATGATTTTGCTCGATTGACATCATCTCCTCAAATGCTTGTTTTAGCTTTGTATAATATTGAAACAAAGTTCTCCCCTCTACTTATCACAAGAAGTTTCCAAAATCCACTTATGATCATGATATACATCTTGTTCACTGGCGTACAGGATTTTAGATATTCCTCCAGTTCTTTCACTCTATGACAATGATAACTAACATCATCTACCACTGGGTCCAAGATATTCTGGATTTGATTAAAGAGTTAATCATCCTCAGTGAACCTTTTTTTTTTAATCTCTGTAGTAGCCTCAAATTTTGGAGGTGGATCATAAGCTAAATGATATCCCAAATCTAGACTTGACACGACTGTAGGAAATTCCTTCCCACTGAGCAGAATACCAACTGCATGCTAAATTTCTATTTGTGATTTTGGAAGATGAACCCACTGTGATTTTGGCCCCAAATTTTTCATCACCTTCAGCCATCTATGTAATTAGACAAACTCTCTAAGGGACCCACTTCAATTAAAACAATCCCCAAAGTGAAGAAAAAGGAAGCTATGAGGACCTGCACTAGCTTCATTGAATTTATGTCCCTTGGAATAGAAAGCCAACATAGGAAATGAGTAGTACTACATTTTTTTTGGTTAAATAAATGAAATTTATTAGAGAAATCCAACGAAGTACAACAATGTTTTGAAATAAACTAACTAAAACAGCCAGGAATTAGTTGCATAAGCACGTTAATATTCGGAGAACCTAAGCTGCAAGTGATAGTTTCTGTAGTTTTGCAATTGCCTAATGGTTAGTGCTATGCAGGTATCGTATATCTGCATGTTGGATGGCAAATCGCTGTCTCAGTTGTACTTAGAGTTAATGGATGAGATGCTTTTAACTTAATTGGTAGTGGTGAATTGTTTGACTATGCTTCTTCCAGAATGAGATTATGCTGTGTGATTTACCAATCCGCATGTGTACATCAATAAAACACACAAAGGAGTAAGGCTAACAGTTTAGCGCTATGCACGATCTATAGAGGAGAGCTCTCGTATCATTACAGAATGGGTCATATTCATCATTCTTCTGAACCACTAGGAATAGCCAAATCAAATCCTCCATCTATACTTCATCAAAGGACTAGTGGAAGAATCATATTTTTGTAAATGAAGTAAGCACTACTTTGAACTCCCACAGAAACACAAATACAGCAATCCAAAAAACCATGGTTTTGTTCTCACTGAAATTACTGTGCCTAAGTATCGAACAATTCCAGCTGCTCTTGAACACTACCTTCCAACCACCAACAGTCTATTTTCACCATCGACACATCAAGCAATCTGTTGTAGAGATACCCAGATGTATTATTTTTCTTTATATTGTCACATTTAGTTTCAGCTGGCCTTAATGTTACAGCTCTAAAAAGTCAAATATCTATGGAAAATCCAATCTACTGCCCCAAACTATGTAGATAGGTTATTTCTCATATTAAACATATGTATAATGAGGCAACCTAAAGAAGTTTCACAGTGTTATCTGTAGAAAATGTTTAATTGCAAAAATATGGTCTCCTTGACACCATCGATTTTTAGGACTTCATGCAACAGGCAGACTTAAGGAATTTGACTTGGTATGGGCTCCTTAAAATTCATTGACAGCCATAATGTACAATTGTAGGAATTGCTTTAAAGTCGATTTAGTTCGTAGATTCCTAGTAGAATACAGGTTAGACTCAGTTAAAGCGCATAGCATCCTTTTATCTCTAGGCTACTTAGAAACTCCATCGGTTTGTTTAAATGAAGTATATGAACTCATATGTTTGATTATTTAAACTAATTGGATGGCTTTGTTGATGGTATTTAACATCTTAGTACTAAGCATATTTGATAGGAACCTGACCTTAGAACACTTAGAGTTTTACTATACTATTACAATATACTAACCACTACCGTAGAGAAAT
>JANZLK020001329.1:130290-143118 GCA_026937615.2 Erythroxylum glaucum
ATGATATTTGCAAAATAATAAAAACATAATTTTATCGAATCAGATAATACATAACTCCCGAGTGCGATAAAAAGGAGTGTATTTACGAGGCTTACGCAAAAGATTTGGTAATAATAACACAAATCAGAAACTATTTCTTAGGATATTTGCTTGAGCCACTTAATATTAAGATGGATAGGCCACTATCAATGAAAAGGAAGATGTTAGATGTCATTGTACCATATTCAATAATACGACGTACAAATATGCCTAACTTTAATGGCTGTGAGTTGTTGAAGGGAAGAAGACGTGGCTATGGGGTTTGTTGGCCAGATTAGCTTTCACAATTTTTTTTTATATTGTAATAGAATTTCATGCTAATGTGAATTGAAAAATGACACAATTTTTACAAAATTATCACAAAATTTTTTATTACTTATTTTAATTAAATTACTAATAAATGCAAAGTAATTTTTAACAAGAGAATTTAAATTATCGAAATTTTATGACAAAAAAGAAGGATTAATTAATTGAAAATTTCTTATTTCGATATCATAAGAAAAATTATTAATTTTCGTAATGTGTCTATCAATATTAAAATTTTTGATATACTGGTTGACTAGTGTGGCAATGTGATCAATCAGTTCTTTTTTAAAATATGTAAAATGAAATGATATGAAACATTAGTCAGTGTATTATAATGGTTGACCTATATACAAAATGATCAAATAATGGTACTATTGATTTATAAAAGAAATATTCATTAAGGCATCAAAATATTGGATTAAGAAGTGGGCATGCTTACAACCTTTAGCCAAAAAAATGAAATCTTACAAATTAGACCAAGTTGTAAAATGAAACGTTTCATTTTTTGATAAGCTTCTATCTTGACTTAAGTCTTTAAATGTGTTCCTTTCTTAGATGCTCCATTTGTCTTTAATCAGAGTACTTAGTTTTTGCTTATCCTTGTAACCACTAAATGAGCTATAATTTCAAAGAAGGGTTCTTCAATGAAAGATAATGAGCTTCTGATTACTCTCTGAATGCACGGTTGTTCCTCTCCTTCCATAGATTCCATACTAGATAAGAAAGCAGAATTTAATAGACCCATCTGTTTTCTTTTATTGCATGTGCAATTCTTTTACTCCACTTTATTATATTTCACCATGTATTTGGTGGAGGACCAATCTTGCATTTATGAATAAATGTTCCCTATGCTTTCTATAAGTATGAGAAATTGAAAAATATGTAATTATGTGTTTCTTTATCAACATTGCATAGGTAGTAACGATTTGGGATTACTAGATATCTGGTTAGTCTATCAATTTTAGGTAATTTGCATTTCATTTCTAACCATAGTACATTGGAAGCAAATGGTAGCATATGTTTAGACTAGACCATATTATACCATATAACTTCTTATTCTTTTTCAAGATCAATTTCCTGACCCATTCTTTTGAAAATTCCCTAACTTAGTACTTTCCATACTGATTTATCCTCTTTTATTAGGTCTGGTGTTATATTGGATAGATAAGATAGGATTACAAAGTCTGAAATCAATCTAGTTAGCACTGCTTTGTTAGAGATGACTTGGTGTATAATAACATCCTATTAGTAGATAGTTTTAAGGGGTTGTAGTGGGATTTGGTTCTATAGTATCCTATAAGGTGACCATTATCCTTCTATAATAGAGTTTTCCTCACATCCTATATTTTCTAGGATATTGATTGGATTAGTCTATCCTTAATCTTAATAATATTCTGTATAATTAAGGAGAATTTTCTTGGAAAGTTATAGCTCCAAAAGAGCGAATCTGTGATGTAGTAGCTATGTACCAATATAAACCATAGTGATAATTTATCTTTAACTAGTCTCCATATGTTTTTATTTCACATGGTCAGTTTACCACCTTTGCAAGAATAAATCCAAGTCCTCCTTCCTGACGTAGCATAACTCCTTCATTTACTATGGCCTTACTTGCTTTCTTATCACTTCCAATCAAAAGGAATCTTCTTAGTACTTTTTTCAATTTTTTTGATAGTGATATTTAGGAGAATTAGGTAGGCAGTCAAGTAAACACTGAAAGAGCTCAAAATTAAGGAAATTAGTTGGGCTCTTCCTACTAGTGATAAGGATTTGAAGCTCCTATTATGATAAATGGCTTATAGTATAAGAAAGTTCGATTATCAGAGGATATTGGGATGCTAAGGTAAGTTAAAGGGAACTTTTGAAACTTGAAAACAGTTAAGGAAGTAAACCGGTTTGCATATTGAGTTGCGCTTATAAACAGGTACAATCCACTTTTCTCATTGTTAACCTACATTCCAAACATTTAACTTAACGTCTTTAGAGTTATAATTAGTTAAGTTATTGAGTTGTAGTCATTTGTAGAGAAAATGATTAGGTCAACTACAAAGTTTAGGCTTAAAATTCTCTCCTTTTTAAATCTTGAATGGAACTTAAAGAGGTTGTCTTTCCACCACTATGACTAGTAGTCTATTGAACATCTCCATGCCAATTGCAAATAGGTGTGATGATATTGGATCATCTTGCCTATGTCCCTTAGGGCTTCTATCCATACTAGATGGTTCTCTATTGACCAAGATGTTGAAAGAGACTTTAGTAATACGTTGTTCTATCCATTCTACAAAGATCCAAAGAAATCCAAACATATAGAGAGTTTTGACTATGGATGACTAATCCATAGATTTATAGGCTTTCTAAAAGTACAACTTTAGGAAGCAATTTTTGCCACTTTCTTCCTTATATAATGTTTGAAAACTCCTAGACAAAATGAATATTATCTCCAATTTGCCCCTCCTTGAAATATTAACACCTTTCTAGTATTGAATATAAGCTAGCAGGACTTGCTCAACCTTTCATCTAGAATTTTAAAGATAATTTTACATATTGAATTACAACAAGCTATTGATCTATAGTCATTTATTAAAGTCTTCTCATTTCCTTTAGGAACCAATATGAGAAAGTCTTATTAAGTTCCTTTAGGAGTCTCCTTTCTTGGAAAAATTCCTTAATAACTTCAATTACTATCTCCCCAGTAATTAGTTGTGTTTTTTGGTAGAAGAAAATATTCATACCATCAGGCCTAGTGCTTTGTTAGGGTTTAGTACTTTTAGGGACTTCTCAATCTCTACTTTAGTAACTAGTATTGAGAGTAGTTCTGCCTCTGGCAACGTTATTTGATCTTGGGCTATTTCCTTGAGGATTTGAACTGAAAAGATGGCCTTAAAATGATATTCTAAGGTACTAAAATAGAAATCCATTGCCTTTTTTAATAGCTCATCTTGGTGTATAATTATGAAGTTCCTTTTTGAAAGGAGACTATTTTGTTTGAAGTTTCCTTACCACTACACTTCTATGCAAATAGGCAAAATTCTTGTCTCCATCAGATAAATAAAGAGCTCTTGATCTCTATATTATAACTCAATTTTCAAACTCTAGGACTTGACCAAAGTTATATAATGCCTATTTCCCAAGATCCAAAAGTATGTCATTAGTAGGATTCAAGTAAAGTTCATATTGTATCTTTGTGAGATGTATGGCGGCATTCAGTAGGTGGTAAATGTTGTCAAGTATGTTTTTGCTAAGGGTCTTCAATTCTTCTTTGATTCTTTGCATTTTTTGATACATTGGAATTGTTTAGTACCTATGATTCTTGTTCTTATCCATCTAGCTACTACCTCCTTAAATCCTTATAGTTCATTTAAGAAAAATTTTTTGAATTAAAATTTTATTGAAAAGAAAGAATAAAGAACATTCTCGGAGAGGTTCTAATCTCTCCTTAGCCTTTTACAGCAAAAGCCAAATTAAAATGACATCGCACATCAGCGTCTATTAGAACAACATCGTTATTAAGAGCACACTCATTTACCAAACCATTGTCATTTGAAACTGAGGTAAGGATCTTCCCTTTCTACACATTGAATGTTCTAGTATTACCGAATTAGGGTTGTACGAAAGGAAAAGGTATGATCGGAGATAGTTTCCTTTCTCGAATTCCTTCGATCTAACTAGAGGTAAGGATTTTATCTT
The DNA here is from genome assembly GCA_026937615.2 of Erythroxylum glaucum. Taxonomy (NCBI): domain Eukaryota; kingdom Viridiplantae; phylum Streptophyta; class Magnoliopsida; order Malpighiales; family Erythroxylaceae; genus Erythroxylum; species Erythroxylum glaucum. Next base: position 134,323 of record JANZLK020001329.1, read on the forward strand.
TGTTTATCATCCCTCTTTTCATCCTTCTCGCAACTTGGATTGCAATCTCACAGCCACTTGTTTATCTCCATAACGGAAATTGACACGTGACAAAGAACTCGTGGAGATCTGATGGTTTCGACTGAGCTGGTTCAGTTGATTTCCTCTTTACTGTGTTTTATGTTCTATATTTCCTCTACATCTCTTCTGTATACATATGTTTACATTCTGAGCGTAGCTTCAAGTTATACATTCAGTGAAGCTAAGATAGTTGTGTTGCATGTCTGACTGAGGTTTCAAAGTAGAATGAGCTCTTTGAGTTTATAGAGGATCTTAGATACAAGAACCTCTTTGGGCGAGTTGGTTCTACCAAACCATCTGAGGTTCCTTTGCTTCTATAATCCATATACACAGAGTCTTAGGGATAGAACATGGATTGGGTTTTGAAGGGTTATGTGATTGGTTAATTTTTGAACAACCTCTGTGATAGTGCTCCCAAGATTTAGCCACAGGCACCTATTAGCTATAGATTCCAATACTTTGTTGCCATAAGGACGCGTAAAGAAAAGATGATGTTTTGTTTCCATATGGTTCTTGCACATTGGACATGTTCTGTTCATTTGCAGATAGTTAATTATATCAGTAGTGTCCAACCTATTTAGGATTGTTAACTATAATATGAAAGATACCCTTAGGGTCAATAATTTGCTCCAAAAAAATCTGTGTCATTCCACCTTTTGTTTCCTACATCCTAATAGATCTCTCGTAGCCTTGTTGGTGAGTTTAAGGATGGGTTGAGTCTGCCAGTAGAATGTATCCAGAGAGTTAAGTTGGGGAAGATACGATGGTTGGAGATGCCTCAAGTTTTGAGGAAATCAAGGTGCCCTTTGTAATCATTGAGTTGAGTTTAAGTTTGAGTGAAGTAGTTTAGGGATTGCTTAGACTACTATAATGATGTATGAGAGGTCCTAAGTTCGACCAATTGTCAAACCAGACATATGTTAAGTTACCATTCCCAATTTTGCAGGAGATCGATTCTTAAACTTTATCCCTCAATTTCAAAATTTGGTTAAGAAAATGAGAGTATGAGGTTGATTTCTTAATGCTCCATAGGCTTCTTTCCTCAAGAAAATAATAGTGTAGCCATTTCACCCCAAGTGAGCTTTTGTCCATGAGAATCCACCATAGTTTTTTGAAGATTAGGTCTTGATTTGTAATTTTGATAGGAGTTATGATTAGCCCTCCTTCACCCTTAGGAAAACAGATATTAGCCTATTTCACTTTAGCTGAACCTTTAACATCATTTGAGTGATTCCATAGAAAGTTCTTAAGGATTCTTTCAATGGTTTTGATGATACCTTCAGAAAGAAAGAAATGAGAGCTCTAATAAATATGGAGAGAGTTTAACACCAATTTGATGAGTTGAACCTTCCCTAAATAGTAAAGAGACTTATCAACCCACAAACTGATTCTTCTCTATATTTTTTCTAAGAGTGGAATGCATTCATCATATAAGAGTCTTTTAGTAGAAACCAGTAATCCAAGATACAATAGAGGTGTCTGTTTAAAAAGCATCCCAATTGATTAAGAGATGAGAGGTCCCAAAGCAATAGCTTTTTTGGATAGGAGAAAATGGCTTTTTGATGGGTTAAAGTGTAGTCTAAAGAAGCTTTTGAATTTGTTAAGAGTTGCCATATAACTTTGTATGGAGTCTATTAATCCGTCACAAAATTAAAGTAGATAATCTACAAAGCATAGGTTAGTCAAATCAATCATTTTGTATTTAGCATGGTATCTAAACTTTGGGTTTTTTAGCACTTCATGCTTGATGAGAGAGTTAAGAGTCTCCATACAAAGGATGAAAAGGTAGTGGGATAAGGGGTCCCCTTGCCTAAGTCCTCTTACTACCTTAAAGAGTGTGGTAAAAGTGTCATTGATCATAGTAGACAAGGAGGAGGTTGAGATACACTCTTTAATCCTCTTTATAAAGGTAATTGGAAATCTGCGAGCCATCAATAATGTCCATAGGAAATCCTAGCTCACACTATCAAAAGCTTTATAGAAATCAATTTTGATTGTGCAATTTAGAGAGTAATTTGATTTGGAGTAGCCTTTTAGGAGCTCTTGTACAATAACAATGTTATCTCCTATATGTTTGTCTTACATAAAGATTCCTTGGATGTCACTGATAAGATGGTTTAGGGAGTTTTTCACTCTTGAAGTAAGTATCTTGGATATGACCTTGCAGAGGAACTTAGTATATGCAATAGGTCTGAAATCCCCAAAATGTGTGGGGTTGGAGCATTTTGGAATCAAATAGTCATAGGTTCTATTGATCTCTTTAAGGAGGATCCCTTTAGAGAAGAATTCTTTGACTGCCTATATAACAAATGGTTCTGTCTCACTCCAAGATTTTTAAAAGAAGTACCTATTTAGGACATCAAGGTCGAGAACTTTAGAGCCATCCATGGCAAAAACTACAGCTTTTATTTCTATATTTTCTACTAGTTTTATGAGAAGATATGAGTCAAGTGATGAGATTTGTTTGAGGGAGAGGGTTCTGAGTTCATCAAAGGTAACATTTGGAGGGTTAGGACTTCCTATAAGACCTTTAAAGTAGCTTACTGCCTCCTCTTGGATTTCCTATTGTGTCTAAAGACTTACACCATCTTTGGAAGTTATAGAGTGGATTTTATTGCAGCTTTTCCTCGTAAGAATGGAGTTGAAAAAGAATATAGTGCAAATTTTCTCTTCTTTTAGCCAATGCACTGTAGCTCTTTATTATAAAAGAGATCTATGATTGTGTGTAGCCTTCACAAATTGTGATAGCATATTCTTTTCTCTTTTAAGTAGAACCAGATCAGTAGGTTGAGCAGTAGGGCTAGCTTGAATAGTTTGAAGTTCGAGTCTCAAGGAATTTAATGTGGAAGTTACGGGCCTTTGTAGAGAATTTAGGATCTTCAATTCCTGTTTTATAACTTTCATCGTTTGAACACAACACAAATGCTTGGTCCTTTGACAACTATATACTGCTCCTTTTATACATGTCTCATAGAATCCTGGAACATTCACTAGGAAATTATTGAATCAGAAAGAATAATGCTTGCTAACTATTTGGAATAGATTGTCCACTACAAAGGGAATGTGATCCAAGAAGAGGGGGCCTTTGAATGTAGTAAGGCTGTCAGGAAATGTCCTGAGCCAAATGTCGTTTACTAGGGCTAGATCTAATTTTTTCCTGATGTGCCAAGCAAATTGTTGTTTGTTAGACCAGGTAAAAGTATGTTGAACATTCTTATGATCTATAACCCCTAATTCCTCCACCATGTCTTTCAAATCAACTGTATAATTCTTTAGATAGCACTGTCCTTGTGCCTCTGAGGGTTATAATATAGAGTTAAAGTCTTTACATATTAGCCATGGAATAGAGACAGTGTTGCTGAATGATGTTAAGTTATTCCATAGATCTCTTCTTTGGAATTAAAAGTTGCTTGCATAGATGAATGATACATTTATCTAGATGTGCTTCTATAAGAAGGATAATTTCATATGCATGGCTTGTTCATTTGAGTCTAAGAGATCCACCTTGAGCTCATCCTCCCAGTAACATATAATTATTTTGCCTAAAGCACGATGTTGATGGTTGGTAATCATATTCCAGTGGGAACCAAAAATATCCAACTTAGCTAAATTTTCGAATCTGATCTTGGTTTCTAGTAATCCGAATATGAAAGGCTTCTCTCTAAAAAAAATTCCCTTAAAGTTAACTGTTTAATGGGATAATTTATTCCACGTACGTTCCACGCGATTATAGACATGGTTTAAAAGGTTTGGCTTATGTTGACCTTCCCTTTCCCCCTCTTAGATCTCCTTCTCTCCACTATATGGAATTCAACATTTGTTGCAGCTTCTTTAAGTGCAATAGAAGCTTTAGGAGTTTCTATGATATCATATTAGATAGGGTTAGTATTACTCACCTGTAAATCTCCTTCAACACTTTGCACAGTCCCTAAAGTAGTGGTTAGGGTGACATGGACAACATTGGCTTCAGTTTAAGTAACATGTATTATATTTGGTGTTTGTGAAACTTCCTGCTCTGCATTGCTTGTAATATTTTGCTCCTCGACTGTTTGTATATGTGTTGTTTGAGAAATTTACATTACCTTATTGTTATGTCTCTCCCTATTGTCAGGTGATATAACTTCATCAACCTTTTGCAACATAATGGTCTTATGTGTCAAGGAAAGGGGGTCTTCTAGGGATTCTGTTTCGGTTGACTCTATAAGCTCTTAGTAACTTCCTGTTTTAAATAACTTGGTCGTGGCCTTCCAAATTTTGTTAGGGTTTGTGGAAGGTGGTTTCCAATGGTAAGAAATTTTTATTATGTCTTCCTATAGCTTATCTTCCTCTCCTAACCTCATAATTGGAATTTTCTTAGGGAGTTCCTGGGAGATATTCACACTGATGCAAATCGGGGCATATCCAATACGTTTCTTCTTAGTTGTATGTTCATCTGTGCACAGTGGCCTTCTAATGTAGCTGGATAATGCTCTAAGCCCTTGGGTTGTCCAATACACAAGTAGGATGTTATAGAAGTTAATCCAGAATGGGATACTTTGGATTTTAAAGGTTTCAAGATTCACGTGTGGCTACCAAACTTGTAGGAAGATTGGGTGGCTTCCAAAGTGCTAAGGATCTTCCTCCATAATCTTCTGGATATCTGAAATAGAGGTGAAGGCGAAAAGGATGAAATTCTCTTCAGAGAAAAGAACATTCATCAAGCCTCTCGACTTTCATAATTTGTTGGCCCATTAGGAGACTAAAGGAAAAAGGTGGTCCTTTGCCAAAGAAGAAACCAATTGTAGTTGATTTCCAAGCCTAAGCTCCCTCCTTTAGGACTTCAATGTTGGGGCAAACCATTAGCCTACCATCCATATCTTTAGGTGGTAAGTAGGACAAGGTCAAGGGAGATTCTTCCCTTACTACTTGCTTCCAAGATTTGGGAGGAAATCTGATAGAGAAGGTGTTTCTAGAATTGGGGGAGAAGGTTTGAGGATGGAGGAGGGTAAAAGTGGAAAATTTGATAGGGAAGGGATAGAAGTATTGACCATTATGAAAAATGTATCATAAGAGAGGAAGGTTCAGCTTTTGGTTGAGTATTGTCATAAACAAGGACTGCTTAACAAGGAAAGTATACAAAGCAAGAGGGTTAATTTTAATGAAAGGTCATTTATGGTATTAGGTTGTTGGTTATTGTTTGGTGAGGTTGTGAAGCACCTAGCATAAGGGTTTGCAGATAAAATGATGAGCAAGGATGTGCAAGCTTTAATGTTGAGGATACAGAACGACATAACAGTGGTATTGTGAATAGAGAATAAAGAATAGAGAAGCTTGAAGGTGAAGATGATCAATGGCAGATGGAAGAAGCAACATAGCTAGTTTGTAGTGAGAAGTAGGAGACACTCTCTATCATCCTGATTGTTATTAGTTCATTTAAGAAATTGTTAAATCTAAAAGGGATTGTTTTTAGTCTGTTTTTGATTGGAATATGGACAATAATAAGAGAGTGGTCAGACATCAAAGTGTTGGGAAAATGTGTTTCACTATTACAGAATCCTTGGAGCCATTCAAGATTAGCCATACTTTTGTCTAGTCTTTTCCTTAGAAACTAGCTTCTTTTCTGTTTATTAGTCTACCAGCTTTTTTTTTAGTTATTAGTCTATGTATAAATGTTACCACCAAATGGGAGATCACATAATTGTATGTCTCTTATATAGAATTTTAAGTCTTCAGTGTTGTTTCTCAAACAATTATTACCATATGTTTCATGCAGGCATAACATGGTATTGAAATCTCCTAAGGCCAACTTATGGATCTGAATAAGCAATGTTAGTTCTCTGAGCAAGCTACATAAAGTGTTTCTTTGGAAATTGTGGTTGAAGCCATAGATCATTGAAATATGCACAATAATTTTTTTTTCTTATTTTAGCCTAGCCTGCATATGGATCAATTTCTCATATGTTCACGCATTCATCTTCTCAACTTCCTCCTCATTAAAGAGTTCAAATGTCCTACCATTTTGGTGGCAAGAATAGTTTCCAACATTCTCCTTCCTTTTAGGGAACTCTTTAAAGATACAACAATTTTGCTTCTTGATCTTTATTTCCAAAATACCAAAGATAATTGGCTTATTTTCATAGATAAAGTTCCTAATCGCTAATTGCTTTATAGAGGAGTTTATTCCCCTTATATTCCATGTGATTAAATTCATACTCCTTATGAAGAAGAAGATTGTCCATATTTCCTACTATATTTTCTTCTAATTAGAGTTCTAAATTCATCCTACTTCTTTTGAGTTAGAATACTTCATTCTCAATAGTATGTTCAGGTATAGGATGCTAACTTTATGTTTCTTTTAACTTTATGTTTCTTCTTGTGGCATCATTTGATTGAGTTTTTGGCTTTCTCACTCCATTGACTCTTTTTGAACTTCCAAGCCTACATTATTTTCCATGTTGCCATAAAGAATTACTTCATTATTTTGCTAAATCTTCTCTATTTTATTTGTTTATTCCTCCCTTTCTATATTTCCTATTAACTTTTAAAATTCACCAATTTTGAAAATTCTTCTTGTAGATATCTATATCTTTTTAAATGGGGACTTAGGGTTTCCATACATATATGACCTTTATAACATCCTTCTCAAATTCCATATTACTACTTGATCTCCTTATTAGTATTTCGCTAGGTAAATCTTTCATTTCTTCCACTAATACATATATTCTAGCATAATTCATCAGCTTAGTTTATGTTGTTGCTTAATCTAGACATAAAGGCTTAGTAATATAACTTGCAATGTAGCTTAATTCACTAGTTGCCTAATACTCTAATGGTACTCCATGCACATATATCCATACTAGGATATTTATGACTATGATGTCTTCTATGATTAATCCAATTTTCCAAGTTTGCAATGGGAAGGGTTTGATCATAACATGAAAGGGTCTAACTTCAACTACCTTCTTTACTAGCACATTACTGTTGAATATAAATAAGAATATATCTTCTTCATTCATATGCACTTTCTCAAGACCATACTACTTCTACTTTAATGTTGCTCCATATTTCATAACAGTAAAAGAAATTATCTTATCCTAGAAGTATCCCATAGGTTAGAACTCCAACAAGCTACACCTTCCTTTAAGACATCAATAGGAGAGCTGCCACCTTCGATTCATTAAGTTTGCTAGAAGGGTAATAATGGAGTTTAGTCTCTAGTGTTGAATCTCCAACCACTTGAAGCCACATATGCCTTTGGAGGTTCAAATTTAGGGGCTTTATTACTTGTGCTTTTTTTCAAGTTTATATGGCAAAGTTGACTGAGGAGTATATGTCATGGCTAAATTACTGGGGATGGAAACGACAGATGGAAGAGATAAGTTAAGAGGTGGGAAAGTGAATAAGGAATCTGACATTATACTAGAGAAAGAAAGTAGATGAAAAATGGTGGGGATGGCATGAGAAAAGGAGAACAAGTAGAAAGGGGAGGACAAGCAGGTGAAGTTAAGGATGAAAGACCAGTGGAGCTAAGGGATTTGCACTGAAGGAAGATGGTATTGTAAAGGTGGAGTATAGGAGAAGGCAAGGGAGAAGATGGTATTGTAAAGGTGGAGTATCCTGAAATGTTGTCGTGTTGTTAGTATATGGGCTCAAATGTGAAGTTGATTTGATAAGCATGATGTTAATAGTCGTTGGTTGTTTTAGAAAGAGAGTCTATAACTCCAAAAGATGTATTACTATATTTTAAATCATTTTCAATATATATACTCAATTAATTTTTTCAAAAAAGAGGAAGAAAGCAAACCTTCTCTCTCCAACAAGTTACAAAGGTGGATTGACCAATGCTACTATTATTAGTCATTGTAGTGACTAATTTTTATTTCTAATAACTAGTTCAAGTTATATTGAATGTAAATAGATCATATATAACTTTTTGTAACTATGTAGGGTGCATTAGAAAGTTAATAAAAGTTTTGATAAGCTATAGAAAGCATGTCTACATTACATAACGCATATTAAGTCTTTATTCATTAGTGTAAGTTTTTTAGTCGTATACTTATAAGGTCATGAATATAATGGTAAGGGACAAATTAAATGTGACTAACGTTATTGAAAAATTAAGAGAGACAAGACTTAGGTGGTTTGAAAATGTTAATAGGAGACACCCAAATACCCTAGTAAGAAGATTAGAGAAGATTGTAATTAGAGACTGTAAGAGAAAAAGAAGAAGGTCTAAGAAGAATTGGGGGAAGGTGATCAAGAATGATATGGTACTATTGAAACTTACCGAGGACATGACTCGTAATAGAAAACTTTGGCGTACTAGAATACAGATAAAGGATCTCTCATAAAGAGATTCATATCGTTTTCATAGGTCTTTTGGCATTTTCTTCTTGTATCTAGCCTGAACTTTTTATTATGTAGCATTTTCCCCTTACTTATTATTATTAGTAGCATCATCATTATCATCATTATCATCATTATCATCATCATCATGACTATTATTATCATCATCGTTGTCGTTATCGTTGTGTCATCGTCCTTATCATCATCATCATCATTTTTTTTACCTTTTCTATCTTTATTGTATTATTTAGTTTATAACTTATTTCACATTTTATTTTTTAAGTATTTATTCTACTCCCTCAAACTTGCGGCACTTGTCTTCCTCTGTTGCCATAATGTTAGCTGCGTATCGGGAAAGCTGTGTGAACTTCAGCTCATACTCGCTCACACTCATGTCCCGCTGCATAAGAT